>JAFIDM010062762.1:0-15552 GCA_023159025.1 Thereuonema tuberculata
TCAGTATATCGTAAGCCCACGGCTCTTCCCATAACCACCAACTTTAATTCCTTTTGCACAATGTCTTATAAGGTGAACAATATTAATATGGCCATCAAACGAGCATTTGAAATCTTTAGCCATTATCATCTTTTCCAACATGAAGTTCATAAAATAAACTATATCTTCCAGGCCAATGGATACCCCAAGAGTTTTGTAAACAATCATATCATCCGGCTCACACGAAATCTTTATCAGAACGAAAAAAATCGAACCATAATAACAAAAAGTATCTGTCTATACCCTTCCACCCGGTTCTATTTCTGGTTTTATCCAAAATGCTACAACCCTACAATATTGCGTTAGCTTCTCCCAGCCGCCATACCCTGCAAAAACTATGCAGTAAATTAAAAGTTACGAGCCCTCGCACCGACCTATTGGAGCAGAAAGGTGTTATTTACTCTATTCCGTGCTCCAATGAGGATCGGTGCCATTACATTGGAGAAACGAAACAGAAACTGAAGCAGCGAGTCTGTCAGCATGAATATGCCATCAAAAATAAAGACTTTAACTATAATACGGCTTGCCATTCCAAAAATACCGGCCACACCATTGACTTCTCACGTGCCTCTATCATTGATTATGAAATGAACGATTTCCAGCGACGATATAAAGAAACTTTTTATATCCTTTCTGACCCAAGTGCCAATAATGACTGTCTCTTGGTTTACAACATCCAGGACTATGGATTATATGGAAAATTAATAAAAAGAAAACTAAGTTAAGATATAAAAAAAAAATTAAAAAAAGAAATCCATCCCCTGCAGTTATTTTAACCCCCTTGGTTGAGAATATAACCTTTCATATAATGGGCAAGCTTCTCGTCCTTCCTTAGGAATTATGAGAATCAATTGTTGTTCTTAAGCTCTTCTAATTTAGTTTTATACGCAACCAGATGAAGTCTCCAGTTCTCGGAGACGAAACTAGTAGTTTTTAACTTTTTCATGTTTTTAATGTTTTAATTAACTTTTAATTTGTGCGACGGCAGTTTCTACATCCTTCTAAACAATCTTTATTTAAACAAATTTTCGGAATTTTTTCCTGTTTCCTTTTTTAAGTAATTTCCAATAATAAATAAAATATCGAGATGTCACCTCGATATTTAATTTATTGTTGGAAATAACTTGAAAAAGAAAAAACCAAAAATTTCCGAAAATTTGTTTAAATAAATATATTTTTTAATTTATATTTTTGAAGATGTTGTATGATATTTATTGAAATGCAAATAAGGAGGCAGGAGAATAGAAGAAAATATGAACTTAAAAAAATTATAATTTCTATAAAAAAAATGCTTTAAAACAAATTTATTTTTGAAAACGAACAATAATGAATCTGCATGATGTTTAGAAAGTCTTAAAGGAAAACGTTTTTTATTAGGATTATTGATAGCACGTAAAAGAGAATTATTCTCAAATAATTTTTAAAATACAATTTTTTTTTTTAAATTAGGCCTAACTATTGCACTAATAATAAATATCTTAAACACAAATCATTATTTTACGATTTTTTTTAGCATTTATCGACAAGTTTTTGGAAATATCTAGTACTACCTCGACAACTTCCAAAAAATTGCCTGTTTTTGAATTTTAATTTAATTATTTACAGAATATTTTGAAAATTAAAAACAAGAAATAGAAATCCTTGTTCATATTTAAATTTTCAGAAGTTTAGGTGCATTGGTAAAATAAATATATAAAAGTAATAAAAGGTTTGCAGTCGCCTGAATTGCTTGAGTCCCTTTAATGAGCTGCTTCGATTGTTGGAGTGTTTGGCCGCGCTATCAAAATTCCTGGTGGAGCTGCCATGGTCGCGTCGTGTGAAAGAGCGCTAAGTGATCTCCTTAAACATAGTATCATTTTTCTCCTCTTCTTTCACAGAAAAAATATATTTCATAGAAGACATCAGTTACGCTTTTAGTTATTTAATTATATGTTTAATTTAAGTTATTTAGTTATTTAATAATATGAAGCAAATTACATGAACTTATCATATTAATTTAATTACTTAAAAAATATTAGGGAAATCCTACGTGAAAAATAATCTTTATCGAACCATAAACGCGCAATTTAATACATCATTTGCCTGCGCATTGCTATGCGTGGCAGGGGCATATATAAGGCTTATTTCATGGAGAGGCAAGTTATGAAACTTACCTGACACAACCAAAAACAACTTCGTTTACAAAATTTCGGGAGGGAATCTTTCTCTTTAACTTGTTATTGAACCAAAAAAGAAAATACGAAAGAAAAACAGAACTAATCTACACATTTTGAGATATCTGGGAGCGGGGGAGTCTATGTCGACCTTCTGTATATTCTATGATGCGTGGTGTTCATTCGTACATAACCCCTATCTCATTGCATGCGAAATTCGAATCTAGCATTTTGCACCTGATTTTTTTTTATTTTTTTTGTTTGAAGTCATCATAATACCTGTCATTCATTCGCTGGGAGCCGAAACCCCTCGCATACTCAGTTACGGTGCAGTTTAACTTAACACACACTGTTTGCTACTACTTCATTCCCACATCTATTGTAAGTCTTAAGCCCTTTGCGCATAGATCCGATAATCGGACGGCGGATCTAAAAATCGGACGTATTTTACTTCACTTAAGGGTTTCCTTAAGACGAAGATTCATTTCGGAGAATTGACTGTATTTCAAACAACGGCTTCTGTGTCTTTGTACTTTTCTTCTTAAAATAAAAGTAGCGTTTAGGTTTCTTTAAAACAAATATTCATGTCGGAGAATTAAAATAAATAAAATAATATTAAAATAAAATGACTGTCCACTTAAGAAACCACTTAAGTGAAATAGAATACGTCCGATTTTCGGATCCATGTGCAATAAGCTTAACGCTTTAGGTATTTATTAATATTTATTAATAGTGGTATGAAGCAAAATACATGAACATATCAAATGAATTTAATTATTAAAAATTATAGGGGAAATCTCATATGAAAGGGAGGATGGTGTCCCACCACATCATACCAATCTCACCAGGGGGGTTCAAATAAAAAAAAAAAAACACCTTAATTAATGGACGCTCTCTTGTATGAAACTCATGATGCGTTCTCCATATCAAAAGAACACATTTCAAAATAATACTTTGTTTTTCCTCTATCAGCAAGCAGGTTGACTGCGGGTGTGTTAGAGGAATCCCAGTCCCTCGGCGGATTTTAGGGATTTTTTCCAAGCTAAATTCTCCTCCTGATTGGATCTAGGGTCAACCCAGCCTCTATATAATTGGTTCCGTGTTTACAGGCGGACGAGCGTTGGGCTGACCACGGATCTCATTTGAGTCCTCAGTCAATGAAACGTTGGGCGTCTTACCTCCAGTGACCGCATGACCCAGCATTTGCTCCGGTAGGAAATATCTAAGTTAAGTTTTTTGGATGTGGTCAGCTACTTTTGATGCTGAATACAATGGTGAAGGTTTCATTCTAATATCACTAAACGTTTGGCCACTGCAGTGTGTGACATCTAGCAAGCATAAAAGCAATAGCGGTCCGTTATGTTTTACAGGCAATCTGTAACCTAGGGCCGGTAAAAAAAAACTAATCTAGACATTATGAGATATCTGGGAGCGGGCGAGGCTATGTAGACCCTCTGTATATGCCTATTATGCATGGTATTCATTGATAGATAACCCCTATACCACTGCATGCGAAACTCGAATTTTTAGACTTGATTTTGATTTTTGATTGAAACCATCATAATCCCTTTCATTCCAAAATCCTGAGGATGCCTCTGATACAGCTTTTAATTTAGTGTTTTAATTTATTTACACACATTATTTGGTTTGGCGCTAGACTGGGGTGGTGGTCGGAGATTTTTCCAAAAGTTATTTCTCCTCCAGACAGGCTATAGGGTTTACCCAGCCCTCTATCAAATGGGTACCGACTTTCTTACTCGGAGTTTAAACGCAGACCATCCGAGCTTAATTAGTCCCTTTGGTTGAGAATCGCTGGGAGCCTAAACCTCTCGCTCACCCCAGTTGCTATTTAACTTAACACAATTTATTACTACTTCGTTCGCACATGAACTGTAAGTCTTACTTTCCTAGTATAGGAGGAGGTGCAAATGTGGAAACCCACATTGTTTTTTTAATTACAGTAAAACATCGTTAAGTCGTCACTCAAGGGACCAAACATTTTTGACGACTTAAGCGGAGTGACGACTTAGGCGGAGTGGAATTTTTGAAAAAAAACAACAAACAAACAAAAAAAAAAACACTGAAATACAGTATTCTTATGAATTGATGTAGGATTCGATGAGAAAAACAATATTTTCAGAAATCAATACATACAAATGAGTGGAAAGTAATAAAAAAACACTTTTTATAGTTACCACATTATAATCGTTTTAAAAGAAAGGCAATGTCAATGTCAATGAAACGTTCCAGTCAACCATTGCTACCGCCAAAATCTTCAATGTTCAACTCCTTAGCAATTTCTATGGCTTTTTCTTTTAGAATCACGGCAAAAATCGGCACAATTTCCGATCTGGCATGTTTTAGCCATCGAACTAGCTAAAACCTCCTCGATCTCGTCAAACTTCGATTTCCTCATTCTCTTTCTTTTGTCTTTGCAGTCAGCTTCTTCAATTACTTGTTTCGATGAAAGAATATCGGTTTAATGTAGTCCTGGGAATACGATGTTCTTTGGCAAAAGCTGTTTCGAAACATTTGATTTTTCAAAAATTGCAATTAAGTCTTTTTTTTTTTCTTTAAAACATAACGAGGTAAGTTTTCGTTTCCCTGACATGTTACAAATGTAATCGAACCATGAATTTGCAAGATAAAAAATAGCCGTTATAGCGGAGCTTACTCGCTATGAAATGAAATCACACTCAGTAGCGGTCAAGAAAAACGTTTACACTTGACAAGAGTCGCAGCGAGAAGTGTGTAATTTCCCAAGTGAATTTCCCAAGTGAAAATTCCCCGTAAAGGCTAAGCTTTCTTAGAGTGAGGCGGCGGGGCTGAGAAGATAGCAGGCAAAATTGAGAATAAAGAACCTTTTCGCCAGTTTTGAGGGTGACGAGATATCCGGAGTAGAATTAAATTGGGTGACGAATAAAGGAGGGTTATTTTACATTATTGTGTATGAGACCTTGTCGGGACCAAGGGAAAACGACGACTTAAACGGAATGACGACGTATCCGGGTGACGACTTAACGAGCTTTTACTGTATATGTTTTTTTGTTTTTTTTTAAATTTACCTAAACTTACCTTGTATTCTCTTTCATGTAAAAATAATACTAATGAATATAAGAAGTTAATTTTAAAAGAGTAAAAATTAATTTTTTGATTGTACAACATTTTTAGGAAACTAGAAAAAGTGTGGGTAATGTGGAAACACTCTAAAATTAGTATAGATTAAGCATTTTTAATAAAGTAAAACTATTTTAGCACTATTTTATATATATGTTTCTAATACAAACGAAATACAATCTTCAAGTGACATATTAGACCTTGAAAATCTTCGAAGTGTCGTCTGAGGCAGTTTGAACTCTTTAACTGCTCTTCTTAATCTCTTTTTCTTTTTCCTAACGGCTATTACAGCCTTAATCATGTTTTCTGCATCCCACTTCTTGAAAATGGCTTTTGGCTTCCCACCAATGTGCTTCTGTGGCATCTGATAAAAAATGCTTAGCACATTAGAAACATTACACCCCTTTGGGTATTGTGGCAACGTTTCTACAAAACCCACAAGTGCATGTTTCCAAATTACCCGCACATTAGCCATTTTGAATTTGACAAATTTATGTTAAGAAACTATTGGTTTAGATTTGATTTAAAACCGTAAGTATCTTCTATACACGTCCCTTTATTAATTGCATGATATTAATTATGTTACCTAGGAGACAGATAGACTGCATAATAAAATGAAACTTGCCTCTCAAAAGTTTTGAAAAACTCGCCAACTTGACACAGTACACCACATCCACTGATTCTCTGAGTGCCAGCGCTTCTAGTGGGATAAGATAAACAACTAAAACTATTTGCCGCTTCATTCCACTACAGCACAACACTCTACAAGCCAGATACTGGATGTTCCACATTACCCTCATGCTTCCACAATTGCACCTCCTCCTCTACGTATCAACCTCTGGATGAATCATCTTGAAACTGGGAGTGTATATTTATGAACAAGAGACTATCCAACTTTTCTATTTAATTATTCCGTGAGGGTGCTTAGGGAGAAATTAGAGAGAGAAGAAGACAATTCTATATTTAATTCACCGAGAAAAGCTACAGAACTTAAACAATGGATTTCTTTCAATGAATATTAATCTTCTTATCAATAGTCTTAATAAATTCACTAACATAAATAGGATTAAAATTGTAATCACACACCTTATGATAATGAGGATTTAATTAGCCTTTTTTTTTATTTTTCAGAAAAAAAAATCTAATAGTTGTATAGAATAGTATATATTATAATGTAAGAAGAAATTCTTATTTTCATCAATTAAAACAAAAGAACAAAAAAGATTTAACGGGTCTAGATTACCATAAAAAAAGACAAAAGTACGTTAAATCTTTTTTTTGTTTACATTATTTATTGAGAAAGGTTTTTTGGAATGTTTTATTTAAATTCCTTTGGTGACTGGAGGTTCCCAGGCCGGGAATTGGTGCTCCTTTGTTGATAATGATAGGCATTATCCGTATATGTTTATGAAAAAAACTAGTAGCAACCCGTGAAATATTAATGGAAGAAAAACAAATACTACATTTTTGAAATACCGTTAAATTTTTCAAAAATACAAGATTGAAAAAGATGTTCTAAGCTCACTTTTATAAAAGGAATAAAATGTATAAACCCTGCTATACAGTGGTATAGCAATTATATAGCGCCACAGCGCTGACCGAAAGACCATCGTTATACGATTCTTGATGTTTTAATATCAATATGCTTTCCTGGCACTTTCGGCGAAATAAGTTAATCCCCTGCCATAAAATAATAGGTTCCTCCAAATTGAGCCTATGAGATAGTGCGCCACAATGAATTACAGGGGCGTAGGAATTATTTCTAGTTCATTTTTTTTATTATTCACTAAATGAATAGATGCAAAAATTTATAATAATTTGTTTATACGTAAGTATTCTTTTGCTTGTTTTTGAATTAACATTTTTGGATTGATTTAAAATAATTAAAGATTTTTTTTTTTGTATAAAATTTTAAATAAAAATTGAACAACGCACCAACATTAAATCAACTAATTTTTCTTTTCAAAAAGACATTTATTAGTTTTACTAAGCTTAGTTTATTCTTGGCCAAAATTTCACATTTCTTATTCCTATGGGATTTCCTTTTTTGTCTTTTTTTTATTAAAAAAGGGCTGGTGCGGACGATTTGAAGAAAACTAGACTAAAATTCTTTTAGGAACCCTTTTTTTTTTTTTACAACCTAGTGATTAAATTGCCAATTGCTTTATCTCTGTTTTTCTCATAACAAAATTTTTTATGTTTTTTTTTGTTTTAACAGCCTTGTTTTATTAAAAATAACCCTGTTTTTATTTTCTTTTTCCTGTCATTATTTTGTTATAAATATTAAAATAAATCCAGAAAAGCACAACTGCAGTTTTTCTTTATTTTAACGTTATATTTACAAGTGTCCAATAGAAAGTCTATTAACCGAACTAATTAATTAGTGCCAATGTTATTCGGTTAACAAATAGCTCTGAATAATCGACCGTTACAGAAGAATCTTCAATGTTATTAGATTCAATTGTTTGTACATAAAATTATTGCTACATTAGGTTATTGTAGAAAAAGTTATTGTATTTTGAAATACGAAATATTACAAAAAATAATTGACTTAGAAATTGGTTTGTAAATAATAATCACAAGTTTTTTGAAGACACTTAAAAAAAAACCAAACATGTGAATATAATTTTGTGCTAAAGCATAAATTTAAGGGCGATCCATAATAACAAAAACATTAAAAATAAATAATAAAAGGAAGTAAGTTAACTTCAGGTAAAATAAAAAAATAAGAAGTTAGGAAAATAAAAAAAAAATATCCACGCGTACATTGAAAAAAACAAAAAGTATTAAGAAAAAGAAAAGTTGAATATACAGATTCGAACCGACAACCTTCGGTATATAAGATAGTGAATGTAACCATCAAGCTATAGCTCACAATTGAAATGAGATCGCTAATAGAGAAAACAATGCCAAACATCAGGAACATTGGAGGGATAAGGGAGGGGGGGGGGGGCTTTGGCCCCTGAAAATATCCCATTTCAACAGTGTTTGGAGCTCTGCACACGATGGTGAAATCCGTTTGTCGATCCGACTTTCCGTTCGGGAGTTGTTAGGGGTGAAAAGACAGACACGGACGGACGGACAGGACAAACGCAATAACTATAAAATTTGATCGCTATCACAATAACTCCCAAATGGGTCGATACCAATTGAAACTGTTAATATTTATATTCTTAGACTGGACTTCTATTAATGATTATTGCGGAAATTAATTATTTCATGCTTATGTTTGTTCCTTTAATACATAGTATATTCGGAATTGGGATTAGATGTGGGCAAGGAAGGCAGTTGCCTAGGGATCAGTATCCAGAAGTCCACAATAAGGCCTTAAATGTTTACAATCTTAAACCATTTTGTTAATTTTGAATTGTATTCAGAAATTTTATTTTTACTAAAGCGTTTTATACAGTATTCAATTTCAATTTTTGCTTTTTGAAGTGTTGTAATTCTGAAGTGTTCTCAAGTTTTTGAGTTTAGAATCTTAAAATGTAAAATAAAACAGAAAGAAAAGGAGTACTTATTCATACTTGGGTTTATAATAACTTTTTATAAGAGAAAAAAAAATAGTTGCAACAAATTTTATTTTTTGGTTTTTAGGGAAAAAAAAAACCCACAATTGAGAATCTAAATGAATATAAATGTTGCGATAATAAATTATCTGAAGAAAGAGTAACTTTGAAATGAAGACTAAGTTATTTCTTCTGTAAAACTGGATTTTTTTTTCTGGTTAAACAGGAGAAAGAAAAATTAAGTAACTTATTCTAAAAATCGTAGTTTCAATTACACTTTAAGCATATCTTGTTTCTTTTTTTGTATTTTTTTTTTTTGTATTACGATCTTATAAATTATGATGTGTTATTCTAAGCAAGCAGTACCGGATTAACTGGGGAGGAGGCGAAAGGTGGTAAGTGCCCCGGGCGACACGTCCGGGGAGCGCAAAATGGCATTGAAATAGTGATTTATTATTGCATTAAATAGAGAAAAAACAGCTACAGGGGCAGCATGGGGCTGACTTGCCCCCTCTGATAAACTTCCTAGATCCGGCACTGAAAGTAGGGCGCACACGAGGCAACTTCGTGCCAAGTTATATGGACAACTACTTGTTAGGGCAGCGTTGGAACACGTCAGTCGTGACGTTACGCCCATGGAAAAGATGGCGTCGAAAAAGATTTGCCGCACTTCAACGGAGAGCAAATCCAAAATCAATATTAGAGTATTGCGGTTTTTATTCACACATAAATAAAGTTTATGTCTAAACCCATTTTGCACCTGGACAACTCTTAGGAAGTGGCTACATTGGGTCCAGATATATATTTTTCCTGCTTGAATAAAAACCAAATTGCTTACAAAGGACTCTTTGTAAGTTATTTTAGAAATTATAAATCTTATTTTATTAATCGCTGAGAGTAAACTGTTGGAACGAAAGTAAGCTTGGAAATTATTTTTAGACGAATAAATGTGACCATCCGTTTTCCATCGCTTGGAGGCGTCCATTAATTACGTGAGGTGTTTTTTAAAAAATTTGGACATCCTCCCTCCCCCTTATTGAGATTTGGTGATGTGATGGGACTCCCCCTCCCACTCACGTGAGGTTTCCCCTATAATTTTTAAATAATTAAATTTATTTGATATGTTCACGTATTTTGCCTCATAGCACTAAATACCTAAAGCGTTACTGATGTCTTCTATGAAATATCTTTTTTCTGTGAAAGAAGAGGAGAAAACTACGTTTAAGTGATCACCAGGGCAAGGATTCTGATGACATGTCATCTTTTAAATGGTTCACCACAGACATTGCTAACTTATGTACAAATCCTGTTCATGGCCCCCCCTATTACAGAAATGCATATTTATTAAGTCATTTTTTTCGTCATTTTTCTAAGGTCATTTTATTTTTAGGTCATTTTTCTCGCTTTTCGCGTTATTATGATGTCCTTTTATGGAATTTATTAGAATATTTTAAACGTTTTGAGTCATTTTCTCACATTCTTAATGGTTTATGATGTATTTTTGCGTATGGTACTGGATATTAACGGAACTGAAAGTGAGGATGAATACGAAGACGAGAATCTTCACAACTTTGTTCAACCCTTATTTCTTGGAATTTCAACATTCCAGGAGACACACCAAATTATGTCAGTTTCAATTCAAATTTTTAGGTCATTTTTTTTAAGGTTTCGGATCATTTTATAGGATATTTGCAGTCATTTTATAGGTCATTTTATAGGTCATTTTATAGGTCATTTTTTAAACATTTTTAGGTCATCAAAATCCGGGCCCTGATGATCACTTAGAGCATTCTTATCGTTGAACTTCACCTTTGCCTCCTTCCACAAACGATTAACTTCTTGCTGGCACGTTTGTTTCTTCTTGTCGGCATGACGCTTAACAAACGCATTGTAGAAGTTTTGATACAAATTCATATTGAACACAATAACATCACTGTATACGTTGCTGATATCACGAGTGACTGACACGCAGTGATTCCAACCAGGGAACTCCGCAAATGAAATCAGACACTGACACGTGGCTTGTTTCGAGTAATCCCGCGCATAGACAACATTCCAAAATGTCATAATCTATTGTAATATATATTTTCTCTGAATTAAAAAGTTGACGTGAGATTTTCATTGACCCCCCCCCCTTTAAATGAGTTTTGGTAAGATATTGCCGCACTCCCCTCTTCCATTTTGAGCTCACGGAATTAATTAAGAGTGCCTATTGAGTATAAGGAGAGAGGATGAAAAGGTGAAAATACACACACAAAACCTAAAATAAGGTTGCTTGTAATGAGTTATGCTTGGCACACACGACACAACTTTAGTTGGTCAACTAAGGTTGGATGCGATCAGTCATGGGCGCACACGAGATACAGTGAATGCGCCGCCGTGCGGAAACCAACAAAGCACATCACTTATTTGAATGACGTCACGTGTGACGTCACGGAGAATACCGTGATGCAAATGTGGTGACGCGGTCGTTCCAAACCTAATATATGTGTGATTGCTATTCAATATATGAGAAATATAGTTTGAATATTAATAACCTGTAGATAGTCACAATTGATGGCAATAATGCGAATCAAGAATAGCGAACGACTAACAGCCAATGACAGCCCTTTTATGTGATTGTTGCCAGCGTGAATTCTTCACTAACGAGGGAGCGGTTGTACCATAATTCCATGCGAACAGAGCCACTGCTCTGCAAAATCCGATAAATTCGATTTTTTCAAAACTCTCTTGATAAATTCTGCCGCCTAAACTTTTGCAGTCGGACCTCTATTTAACAAACCTCTATTTTGCGGATTTCTCTATTTTGCGATCTTTTGTTTGGAAGTAAGAACATTTTGCTAATTTCTTCGTAAAATAATCTCCAAATAGCGAAGTGCATTTTCTATTTAACGAACTTTTCGTGGTATCTATTTTTTTTTCCTCCTTTCGGCGAGTTTTTATTGTTTGTTTTAGCTTTTGCGGGTTCCACATTTCTTGCGACGTTGAAATGTTTTTATTATTAATATTCCTCTAGAGGAAATGAAAGAACTGTGGATACAGCTGAGGTAAAAAGAAGAAATTAATGATGATGTGCTGATTGATGATTATCTTTCACTTGATTTCGAAGTTGAGACCTCGGAAACACTAACTGAATCGTGTATTTTGGACTGTGTGAAAAATATGAACTGCGATGAAGATGAAGATGATGAAAATGGAAATGACCATAATGCAGAAATCAAAAAAACCTTCATATGATGAAATCCTAAAATCATTTTGAAACAATCCGATACGGATTACAATTTGAAGAAAATCTCAAGGGGTTTTTAGTGCATTGCAAAGATGCGAGGCGTACTATGAGCGAAACCACTTTTTCAAAGAAAAAAAAATAAAAATTAACATTTTTTTATTATTAAAATTCAAGCACATATATGGTAATGTATGTTTTATGTCATTAAAATTATTACCTTTTTTTAATAATATTTATTGTTAATGTATTTTAAATCTGTTTTATGTAGTTTGAAGTAATTTTAAAAGATGAATCTCTATTTAACGAATTTTCCATATAACGAACTTTTTTTCGAGATTTAGCGACTTCGTTAAATAGAGGTCCAACTGTATTTAAATACAGAAATTGAATATGTATCCTGGACCCACTGTAGCCACTTCCTCAGAGTTGTCCAGGTGCAAAATGGGTTTAGACATAATACGAGCATCCTTGAAATTACTATTGACCCTTTGAATTAAAACTGACTTAAATAAATGAAATCTGCGCTCTAACTAATACTAGTTGTCCCTGTTAACAAGCTAAGCCTTTGAGTATAAAATTGTCGCTTTGTTTTATATTTGTAGGAAAGCTTTGAATTGATTTATTCATAAATGCCCTTAAACACTTTCAGTGTCTAATTGATGAATTTCCTGTTTTTCCGCTAGTTTCTACACCATTTATTTTATAAAATATAATCACAAAACCAACAACAGTTTAACACAGTGATCTTTCGTTACTTTCTGCAGATGTTGCGTTTCTTATTTCACAGTGTAAGAATCGATTAAAAAATTTTTAGAACTTATTTGACTTGAATCCCATATCGCTTCATGATCATTACAATAAACATATGATGACATTTCAGAAACATAGTGACCTTCAAATTACATTTTTAATTTATATTAAATTTAAATAAACACAATTTTCATCAGATATTTTTAAAAAATGTTTAAACTATCAAAAAGTATTTGTTTGTTTTGAAATTACATTAACAATTGAAATTTTAACTCTTTAAATTAAGCAAAAGCGCGATACAAACAATGATAAATTACAAATTTCTGTAAAATATCAGATGTTAAGAAATGAGGAAGAAAATACAAAATAAGTTTTCTGTGCTCCTTCATAGAACCACTAACAAACTCACTAATCTCACACTAACAAACTTCATTTTAAGTTAAAAGAAATTATTAGAAGGTTTTTTTGGTTCAGGCTATTTCCAGTTTAGGAGGGGCAGGAAAATGATGGCAATTAGACAAACTCTCGCGTGTAATTACTGAATGAATTATTTTGCGAACGAATATGATATCCATTGTGGCCACTTATCAGAGTTGTTCAAATAGTGCAAAATGGGGTCTAGATTTACTAAATGAACTAAATGCAGGCTGCATTTGAAATTGTTCTTGACCTTTAAATTACAACGACTTTGAATAAAGTAGTTGTTGCGACAATCTATAGTAGTGTCTCTTCTAACTTCTGTGTAGGTGTTGGATAGATTGAAATTGATTTTGTTTTTATGAAAAACATGAATTGAGTTCTTCTATTTACTTTGATACACTTATTTTTTGCATTTAAAAATTCTGTAATGATAATAAAAGTAAAAAGCCAACACACATAATAAAGTTTCAAAAACATTTAAGCACATTAAAATAGGACAACATGTTTCGAACAGCTCACTGCTCGTTCAGGAGTGAAATAATACAGAATACAAGTGGATTACATACATGGAAAATTCAATGAAAAGGAAGCGTGGTCAGGTGATTCGTTGGAAGGACCTCTTTCGGTGAAAACTGTAAGATTTGGATCAGGACCCTCAGAACATCAGGGCCGAGAGGACTAACCGGAAGGGAAGACAGGGTCACATGATGTGAACCGGGAATGACATATAGCTTGTTGGTTGTTGTAAAGTGGAGAGATCTGCGCTGGAAACTGCGATGACAAGAAATCTGCATCTGTAAATAGATAAATAATAATTAAAAAAAAAAAACGTTTTGGAAGGAACGAAAAATAGAGTACGAAAGCAACAATGCTATCCCCTTCCTTGACGTGTTGATCACGGGTAAAGACTCTTATTTCACTACCAAAGTTTACAGAAAACCTTCTTCTTGCGATCTCACACTAAATTATGATTCGCAATGTCCATTTTCATTTAAATCGTCAATATGGCGGTAATCAGAGCTTTTAATATCTCTAGTTCCTACGATCTCTTTGAAGCTGAAGTTTGCACTATCCATGATATTCTCCGTGCAAATAATTATCCACGGTCTTTCCTAGAAAAATGTATAACTTCCGCAGTTCGAGGTATTTACAACCCTTCCAATAGATTAAATAATCATAATGTCATTTTTGTTTCTGTGCCTTTTCAGAGTTCTGTGTTTCCGGCATTATCCAAACTGCTCCGACCCCTCGGAATTTGTTTAACCTCATCTATTAAAGCCACCTTTTCTTCAGTGATCAATAATAAGGTCAGACAAGTAAGTGATAACCCTAAATGCGTAGTTTATGCGCTTAAATGCCTTGGTTCCCATTGCAGGTATATTGGGGAAACATTGCAACCCATCCGCAAACGTATTGGGCAGCATAGCTATGCCCTTCGTTCTAATGATCTTAATTATTTAACTGTCAAACACGTTCTAGATACGGGACACAGGATTGACTACGATAACACGTTGATTTTAGCTCATGAAACTAATGATCTCATACGTAAATGCAAGGAATCTTTGTTTATCGTGTCTGACCCCAACTGTTACAATGACTCTTATTTCAGTTAGAACAATAAATTGCTATGGTTTCAGCAAAAAAGAGAAAGATTTAAATTTTCTCGTTTGATCCACCTATAACTTACCTTTACTTATCCAACCCTCCCGGACAACCCTTCCTACCCCTTGATAACCTTCCCCTTCCTTCCAAAACGTTTTTTTTTTTTTATTTATCTATTTACAGATGCAGATTTCTTGTCATCGCAGTTTCCAGCGCAGATCTCTCCACTTTACAACAACCAACAAGCTATATGTCATTCCCGGTTCACATCATGCAGACCCTGTCTTTTCTTCCGGTTAGTCCTCTCGGCCCTGATGTTCTGATGTTCCTGATCCAAATCTTACAGTTTTCACCGAAAGAGGTCCTTCCAACGAATCACCTGACCACGCTTCCTTTTCATTGAATTTTCCATGTATATAATCCACTTGTATTCTGTATAATTTCTATCGTGAACGAGCAGTGAGCTGTTCGAAACATGTTGTCCTATTTTAATGTGTTTTTAATGTTTTTGAAACTTTATTATGTGTGTTGGCTTTTCATTTTTATTATCAATCTATTCACACACGTTAAACTTACATGTTAAAATTCTGTAATGATTTAATGATTTAGTAAACCCTCAAGTATTTTCAAGATAAAATTATTTTAAAAAATTAAATCGTATATTGTTGGATCAAATCATACTTACTTCAGTATATCGTAAGCCCACGGCTCTTCCCATAACCACCAACTTTAA
>JAFIDM010062763.1:0-15552 GCA_023159025.1 Thereuonema tuberculata
TCAGTATATCGTAAGCCCACGGCTCTTCCCATAACCACCAACTTTAATTCCTTTTGCACAATGTCTTATAAGGTGAACAATATTAATATGGCCATCAAACGAGCATTTGAAATCTTTAGCCATTATCATCTTTTCCAACATGAAGTTCATAAAATAAACTATATCTTCCAGGCCAATGGATACCCCAAGAGTTTTGTAAACAATCATATCATCCGGCTCACACGAAATCTTTATCAGAACGAAAAAAATCGAACCATAATAACAAAAAGTATCTGTCTATACCCTTCCACCCGGTTCTATTTCTGGTTTTATCCAAAATGCTACAACCCTACAATATTGCGTTAGCTTCTCCCAGCCGCCATACCCTGCAAAAACTATGCAGTAAATTAAAAGTTACGAGCCCTCGCACCGACCTATTGGAGCAGAAAGGTGTTATTTACTCTATTCCGTGCTCCAATGAGGATCGGTGCCATTACATTGGAGAAACGAAACAGAAACTGAAGCAGCGAGTCTGTCAGCATGAATATGCCATCAAAAATAAAGACTTTAACTATAATACGGCTTGCCATTCCAAAAATACCGGCCACACCATTGACTTCTCACGTGCCTCTATCATTGATTATGAAATGAACGATTTCCAGCGACGATATAAAGAAACTTTTTATATCCTTTCTGACCCAAGTGCCAATAATGACTGTCTCTTGGTTTACAACATCCAGGACTATGGATTATATGGAAAATTAATAAAAAGAAAACTAAGTTAAGATATAAAAAAAAAATTAAAAAAAGAAATCCATCCCCTGCAGTTATTTTAACCCCCTTGGTTGAGAATATAACCTTTCATATAATGGGCAAGCTTCTCGTCCTTCCTTAGGAATTATGAGAATCAATTGTTGTTCTTAAGCTCTTCTAATTTAGTTTTATACGCAACCAGATGAAGTCTCCAGTTCTCGGAGACGAAACTAGTAGTTTTTAACTTTTTCATGTTTTTAATGTTTTAATTAACTTTTAATTTGTGCGACGGCAGTTTCTACATCCTTCTAAACAATCTTTATTTAAACAAATTTTCGGAATTTTTTCCTGTTTCCTTTTTTAAGTAATTTCCAATAATAAATAAAATATCGAGATGTCACCTCGATATTTAATTTATTGTTGGAAATAACTTGAAAAAGAAAAAACCAAAAATTTCCGAAAATTTGTTTAAATAAATATATTTTTTAATTTATATTTTTGAAGATGTTGTATGATATTTATTGAAATGCAAATAAGGAGGCAGGAGAATAGAAGAAAATATGAACTTAAAAAAATTATAATTTCTATAAAAAAAATGCTTTAAAACAAATTTATTTTTGAAAACGAACAATAATGAATCTGCATGATGTTTAGAAAGTCTTAAAGGAAAACGTTTTTTATTAGGATTATTGATAGCACGTAAAAGAGAATTATTCTCAAATAATTTTTAAAATACAATTTTTTTTTTTAAATTAGGCCTAACTATTGCACTAATAATAAATATCTTAAACACAAATCATTATTTTACGATTTTTTTTAGCATTTATCGACAAGTTTTTGGAAATATCTAGTACTACCTCGACAACTTCCAAAAAATTGCCTGTTTTTGAATTTTAATTTAATTATTTACAGAATATTTTGAAAATTAAAAACAAGAAATAGAAATCCTTGTTCATATTTAAATTTTCAGAAGTTTAGGTGCATTGGTAAAATAAATATATAAAAGTAATAAAAGGTTTGCAGTCGCCTGAATTGCTTGAGTCCCTTTAATGAGCTGCTTCGATTGTTGGAGTGTTTGGCCGCGCTATCAAAATTCCTGGTGGAGCTGCCATGGTCGCGTCGTGTGAAAGAGCGCTAAGTGATCTCCTTAAACATAGTATCATTTTTCTCCTCTTCTTTCACAGAAAAAATATATTTCATAGAAGACATCAGTTACGCTTTTAGTTATTTAATTATATGTTTAATTTAAGTTATTTAGTTATTTAATAATATGAAGCAAATTACATGAACTTATCATATTAATTTAATTACTTAAAAAATATTAGGGAAATCCTACGTGAAAAATAATCTTTATCGAACCATAAACGCGCAATTTAATACATCATTTGCCTGCGCATTGCTATGCGTGGCAGGGGCATATATAAGGCTTATTTCATGGAGAGGCAAGTTATGAAACTTACCTGACACAACCAAAAACAACTTCGTTTACAAAATTTCGGGAGGGAATCTTTCTCTTTAACTTGTTATTGAACCAAAAAAGAAAATACGAAAGAAAAACAGAACTAATCTACACATTTTGAGATATCTGGGAGCGGGGGAGTCTATGTCGACCTTCTGTATATTCTATGATGCGTGGTGTTCATTCGTACATAACCCCTATCTCATTGCATGCGAAATTCGAATCTAGCATTTTGCACCTGATTTTTTTTTATTTTTTTTGTTTGAAGTCATCATAATACCTGTCATTCATTCGCTGGGAGCCGAAACCCCTCGCATACTCAGTTACGGTGCAGTTTAACTTAACACACACTGTTTGCTACTACTTCATTCCCACATCTATTGTAAGTCTTAAGCCCTTTGCGCATAGATCCGATAATCGGACGGCGGATCTAAAAATCGGACGTATTTTACTTCACTTAAGGGTTTCCTTAAGACGAAGATTCATTTCGGAGAATTGACTGTATTTCAAACAACGGCTTCTGTGTCTTTGTACTTTTCTTCTTAAAATAAAAGTAGCGTTTAGGTTTCTTTAAAACGAATATTCATGTCGGAGAATTAAAATAAATAAAATAATATTAAAATAAAATGACTGTCCACTTAAGAAACCACTTAAGTGAAATAGAATACGTCCGATTTTCGGATCCATGTGCAATAAGCTTAACGCTTTAGGTATTTATTAATATTTATTAATAGTGGTATGAAGCAAAATACATGAACATATCAAATGAATTTAATTATTAAAAATTATAGGGGAAATCTCATATGAAAGGGAGGATGGTGTCCCACCACATCATACCAATCTCACCAGGGGGGTTCAAATAAAAAAAAAAAAACACCTTAATTAATGGACGCTCTCTTGTATGAAACTCATGATGCGTTCTCCATATCAAAAGAACACATTTCAAAATAATACTTTGTTTTTCCTCTATCAGCAAGCAGGTTGACTGCGGGTGTGTTAGAGGAATCCCAGTCCCTCGGCGGATTTTAGGGATTTTTTCCAAGCTAAATTCTCCTCCTGATTGGATCTAGGGTCAACCCAGCCTCTATATAATTGGTTCCGTGTTTACAGGCGGACGAGCGTTGGGCTGACCACGGATCTCATTTGAGTCCTCAGTCAATGAAACGTTGGGCGTCTTACCTCCAGTGACCGCATGACCCAGCATTTGCTCCGGTAGGAAATATCTAAGTTAAGTTTTTTGGATGTGGTCAGCTACTTTTGATGCTGAATACAATGGTGAAGGTTTCATTCTAATATCACTAAACGTTTGGCCACTGCAGTGTGTGACATCTAGCAAGCATAAAAGCAATAGCGGTCCGTTATGTTTTACAGGCAATCTGTAACCTAGGGCCGGTAAAAAAAAACTAATCTAGACATTATGAGATATCTGGGAGCGGGCGAGGCTATGTAGACCCTCTGTATATGCCTATTATGCATGGTATTCATTGATAGATAACCCCTATACCACTGCATGCGAAACTCGAATTTTTAGACTTGATTTTGATTTTTGATTGAAACCATCATAATCCCTTTCATTCCAAAATCCTGAGGATGCCTCTGATACAGCTTTTAATTTAGTGTTTTAATTTATTTACACACATTATTTGGTTTGGCGCTAGACTGGGGTGGTGGTCGGAGATTTTTCCAAAAGTTATTTCTCCTCCAGACAGGCTATAGGGTTTACCCAGCCCTCTATCAAATGGGTACCGACTTTCTTACTCGGAGTTTAAACGCAGACCATCCGAGCTTAATTAGTCCCTTTGGTTGAGAATCGCTGGGAGCCTAAACCTCTCGCTCACCCCAGTTGCTATTTAACTTAACACAATTTATTACTACTTCGTTCGCACATGAACTGTAAGTCTTACTTTCCTAGTATAGGAGGAGGTGCAAATGTGGAAACCCACATTGTTTTTTTAATTACAGTAAAACATCGTTAAGTCGTCACTCAAGGGACCAAACATTTTTGACGACTTAAGCGGAGTGACGACTTAGGCGGAGTGGAATTTTTGAAAAAAAACAACAAACAAACAAAAAAAAAAACACTGAAATACAGTATTCTTATGAATTGATGTAGGATTCGATGAGAAAAACAATATTTTCAGAAATCAATACATACAAATGAGTGGAAAGTAATAAAAAAACACTTTTTATAGTTACCACATTATAATCGTTTTAAAAGAAAGGCAATGTCAATGTCAATGAAACGTTCCAGTCAACCATTGCTACCGCCAAAATCTTCAATGTTCAACTCCTTAGCAATTTCTATGGCTTTTTCTTTTAGAATCACGGCAAAAATCGGCACAATTTCCGATCTGGCATGTTTTAGCCATCGAACTAGCTAAAACCTCCTCGATCTCGTCAAACTTCGATTTCCTCATTCTCTTTCTTTTGTCTTTGCAGTCAGCTTCTTCAATTACTTGTTTCGATGAAAGAATATCGGTTTAATGTAGTCCTGGGAATACGATGTTCTTTGGCAAAAGCTGTTTCGAAACATTTGATTTTTCAAAAATTGCAATTAAGTCTTTTTTTTTTTCTTTAAAACATAACGAGGTAAGTTTTCGTTTCCCTGACATGTTACAAATGTAATCGAACCATGAATTTGCAAGATAAAAAATAGCCGTTATAGCGGAGCTTACTCGCTATGAAATGAAATCACACTCAGTAGCGGTCAAGAAAAACGTTTACACTTGACAAGAGTCGCAGCGAGAAGTGTGTAATTTCCCAAGTGAATTTCCCAAGTGAAAATTCCCCGTAAAGGCTAAGCTTTCTTAGAGTGAGGCGGCGGGGCTGAGAAGATAGCAGGCAAAATTGAGAATAAAGAACCTTTTCGCCAGTTTTGAGGGTGACGAGATATCCGGAGTAGAATTAAATTGGGTGACGAATAAAGGAGGGTTATTTTACATTATTGTGTATGAGACCTTGTCGGGACCAAGGGAAAACGACGACTTAAACGGAATGACGACGTATCCGGGTGACGACTTAACGAGCTTTTACTGTATATGTTTTTTTGTTTTTTTTTAAATTTACCTAAACTTACCTTGTATTCTCTTTCATGTAAAAATAATACTAATGAATATAAGAAGTTAATTTTAAAAGAGTAAAAATTAATTTTTTGATTGTACAACATTTTTAGGAAACTAGAAAAAGTGTGGGTAATGTGGAAACACTCTAAAATTAGTATAGATTAAGCATTTTTAATAAAGTAAAACTATTTTAGCACTATTTTATATATATGTTTCTAATACAAACGAAATACAATCTTCAAGTGACATATTAGACCTTGAAAATCTTCGAAGTGTCGTCTGAGGCAGTTTGAACTCTTTAACTGCTCTTCTTAATCTCTTTTTCTTTTTCCTAACGGCTATTACAGCCTTAATCATGTTTTCTGCATCCCACTTCTTGAAAATGGCTTTTGGCTTCCCACCAATGTGCTTCTGTGGCATCTGATAAAAAATGCTTAGCACATTAGAAACATTACACCCCTTTGGGTATTGTGGCAACGTTTCTACAAAACCCACAAGTGCATGTTTCCAAATTACCCGCACATTAGCCATTTTGAATTTGACAAATTTATGTTAAGAAACTATTGGTTTAGATTTGATTTAAAACCGTAAGTATCTTCTATACACGTCCCTTTATTAATTGCATGATATTAATTATGTTACCTAGGAGACAGATAGACTGCATAATAAAATGAAACTTGCCTCTCAAAAGTTTTGAAAAACTCGCCAACTTGACACAGTACACCACATCCACTGATTCTCTGAGTGCCAGCGCTTCTAGTGGGATAAGATAAACAACTAAAACTATTTGCCGCTTCATTCCACTACAGCACAACACTCTACAAGCCAGATACTGGATGTTCCACATTACCCTCATGCTTCCACAATTGCACCTCCTCCTCTACGTATCAACCTCTGGATGAATCATCTTGAAACTGGGAGTGTATATTTATGAACAAGAGACTATCCAACTTTTCTATTTAATTATTCCGTGAGGGTGCTTAGGGAGAAATTAGAGAGAGAAGAAGACAATTCTATATTTAATTCACCGAGAAAAGCTACAGAACTTAAACAATGGATTTCTTTCAATGAATATTAATCTTCTTATCAATAGTCTTAATAAATTCACTAACATAAATAGGATTAAAATTGTAATCACACACCTTATGATAATGAGGATTTAATTAGCCTTTTTTTTTATTTTTCAGAAAAAAAAATCTAATAGTTGTATAGAATAGTATATATTATAATGTAAGAAGAAATTCTTATTTTCATCAATTAAAACAAAAGAACAAAAAAGATTTAACGGGTCTAGATTACCATAAAAAAAGACAAAAGTACGTTAAATCTTTTTTTTGTTTACATTATTTATTGAGAAAGGTTTTTTGGAATGTTTTATTTAAATTCCTTTGGTGACTGGAGGTTCCCAGGCCGGGAATTGGTGCTCCTTTGTTGATAATGATAGGCATTATCCGTATATGTTTATGAAAAAAACTAGTAGCAACCCGTGAAATATTAATGGAAGAAAAACAAATACTACATTTTTGAAATACCGTTAAATTTTTCAAAAATACAAGATTGAAAAAGATGTTCTAAGCTCACTTTTATAAAAGGAATAAAATGTATAAACCCTGCTATACAGTGGTATAGCAATTATATAGCGCCACAGCGCTGACCGAAAGACCATCGTTATACGATTCTTGATGTTTTAATATCAATATGCTTTCCTGGCACTTTCGGCGAAATAAGTTAATCCCCTGCCATAAAATAATAGGTTCCTCCAAATTGAGCCTATGAGATAGTGCGCCACAATGAATTACAGGGGCGTAGGAATTATTTCTAGTTCATTTTTTTTATTATTCACTAAATGAATAGATGCAAAAATTTATAATAATTTGTTTATACGTAAGTATTCTTTTGCTTGTTTTTGAATTAACATTTTTGGATTGATTTAAAATAATTAAAGATTTTTTTTTTTGTATAAAATTTTAAATAAAAATTGAACAACGCACCAACATTAAATCAACTAATTTTTCTTTTCAAAAAGACATTTATTAGTTTTACTAAGCTTAGTTTATTCTTGGCCAAAATTTCACATTTCTTATTCCTATGGGATTTCCTTTTTTGTCTTTTTTTTATTAAAAAAGGGCTGGTGCGGACGATTTGAAGAAAACTAGACTAAAATTCTTTTAGGAACCCTTTTTTTTTTTTTACAACCTAGTGATTAAATTGCCAATTGCTTTATCTCTGTTTTTCTCATAACAAAATTTTTTATGTTTTTTTTTGTTTTAACAGCCTTGTTTTATTAAAAATAACCCTGTTTTTATTTTCTTTTTCCTGTCATTATTTTGTTATAAATATTAAAATAAATCCAGAAAAGCACAACTGCAGTTTTTCTTTATTTTAACGTTATATTTACAAGTGTCCAATAGAAAGTCTATTAACCGAACTAATTAATTAGTGCCAATGTTATTCGGTTAACAAATAGCTCTGAATAATCGACCGTTACAGAAGAATCTTCAATGTTATTAGATTCAATTGTTTGTACATAAAATTATTGCTACATTAGGTTATTGTAGAAAAAGTTATTGTATTTTGAAATACGAAATATTACAAAAAATAATTGACTTAGAAATTGGTTTGTAAATAATAATCACAAGTTTTTTGAAGACACTTAAAAAAAAACCAAACATGTGAATATAATTTTGTGCTAAAGCATAAATTTAAGGGCGATCCATAATAACAAAAACATTAAAAATAAATAATAAAAGGAAGTAAGTTAACTTCAGGTAAAATAAAAAAATAAGAAGTTAGGAAAATAAAAAAAAAATATCCACGCGTACATTGAAAAAAACAAAAAGTATTAAGAAAAAGAAAAGTTGAATATACAGATTCGAACCGACAACCTTCGGTATATAAGATAGTGAATGTAACCATCAAGCTATAGCTCACAATTGAAATGAGATCGCTAATAGAGAAAACAATGCCAAACATCAGGAACATTGGAGGGATAAGGGAGGGGGGGGGGGGCTTTGGCCCCTGAAAATATCCCATTTCAACAGTGTTTGGAGCTCTGCACACGATGGTGAAATCCGTTTGTCGATCCGACTTTCCGTTCGGGAGTTGTTAGGGGTGAAAAGACAGACACGGACGGACGGACAGGACAAACGCAATAACTATAAAATTGGATCGCTATCACAATAACTCCCAAATGGGTCGATACCAATTGAAACTGTTAATATTTATATTCTTAGACTGGACTTCTATTAATGATTATTGCGGAAATTAATTATTTCATGCTTATGTTTGTTCCTTTAATACATAGTATATTCGGAATTGGGATTAGATGTGGGCAAGGAAGGCAGTTGCCTAGGGATCAGTATCCAGAAGTCCACAATAAGGCCTTAAATGTTTACAATCTTAAACCATTTTGTTAATTTTGAATTGTATTCAGAAATTTTATTTTTACTAAAGCGTTTTATACAGTATTCAATTTCAATTTTTGCTTTTTGAAGTGTTGTAATTCTGAAGTGTTCTCAAGTTTTTGAGTTTAGAATCTTAAAATGTAAAATAAAACAGAAAGAAAAGGAGTACTTATTCATACTTGGGTTTATAATAACTTTTTATAAGAGAAAAAAAAATAGTTGCAACAAATTTTATTTTTTGGTTTTTAGGGAAAAAAAAAACCCACAATTGAGAATCTAAATGAATATAAATGTTGCGATAATAAATTATCTGAAGAAAGAGTAACTTTGAAATGAAGACTAAGTTATTTCTTCTGTAAAACTGGATTTTTTTTTCTGGTTAAACAGGAGAAAGAAAAATTAAGTAACTTATTCTAAAAATCGTAGTTTCAATTACACTTTAAGCATATCTTGTTTCTTTTTTTGTATTTTTTTTTTTTGTATTACGATCTTATAAATTATGATGTGTTATTCTAAACAAGCAGTACCGGATTAACTGGGGAGGAGGCCAAAGGTGGTAAGTGCCCCGGGCGACACGTCCGGGAAGCGCAAAATGGGATTGAAACAGTGATTTATTATTGCATTAAATAGAGAAAAAACAGCTACAGGGGCAGCATGGGGCTGACTTGCCCCCTCTGATAAACTTCCTAGATCCGGCACTGAAAGTAGGGCGCACACGAGACAACTATGTGCCAAGTTATATGGACAACTACTTGTTAGGGCAGCGTTGGAACACGTCAGTCGTGACGTTACGCCCATGGAAAAGATGGTGTCAAAAAAGATTTCCCGCACTTCAACGGAGAACAAATCCAAAATCAATATTAGAGTATTGCGGTTTTTATTCACACATAAATAAAGTTTATGTCTAAACCCATTTTGCACCTGGACAACTCTTAGGAAGTGGCTACATTGGGTCCAGATATATATTTTTCCTGCTTGAATAAAAACCAAATTGCTTACAAAGGACTCTTTGTAAGTTATTTTAGAAATTATAAATCTTATTTTATTAATCGCTGAGAGTAAACTGTTGGAACGAAAGTAAGCTTGGAAATTATTTTTAGACGAATAAATGTGACCATCCGTTTTCCATCGTTTGGAGGCGTCCATTAATTACGTGAGGTGTTTTTTAAAAAATTTGGACATCCTCCCTCCCCCTTATTGAGATTTGGTGATGTGATGGGACTCCCCCTCCCACTCACGTGAGGTTTCCCCTATAATTTTTAAATAATTAAATTTATTTGATATGTTCACGTATTTTGCCTCATAGCACTAAATACCTAAAGCGTTACTGATGTCTTCTATGAAATATCTTTTTTCTGTGAAAGAAGAGGAGAAAACTACGTTTAAGTGATCACCAGGGCAAGGATTCTGATGACATGTCATCTTTTAAATGGTTCACCACAGACATTGCTAACTTATGTACAAATCCTGTTCATGGCCCCCCCTATTACAGAAATGCATATTTATTAAGTCATTTTTTTCGTCATTTTTCTAAGGTCATTTTATTTTTAGGTCATTTTTCTCGCTTTTCGCGTTATTATGATGTCCTTTTATGGAATTTATTAGAATATTTTAAACGTTTTGAGTCATTTTCTCACATTCTTAATGGTTTATGATGTATTTTTGCGTATGGTACTGGATATTAACGGAACTGAAAGTGAGGATGAATACGAAGACGAGAATCTTCACAACTTTGTTCAACCCTTATTTCTTGGAATTTCAACATTCCAGGAGACACACCAAATTATGTCAGTTTCAATTCAAATTTTTAGGTCATTTTTTTTAAGGTTTCGGATCATTTTATAGGATATTTGCAGTCATTTTATAGGTCATTTTATAGGTCATTTTATAGGTCATTTTTTAAACATTTTTAGGTCATCAAAATCCGGGCCCTGATGATCACTTAGAGCATTCTTATCGTTGAACTTCACCTTTGCCTCCTTCCACAAACGATTAACTTCTTGCTGGCACGTTTGTTTCTTCTTGTCGGCATGACGCTTAACAAACGCATTGTAGAAGTTTTGATACAAATTCATATTGAACACAATAACATCACTGTATACGTTGCTGATATCACGAGTGACTGACACGCAGTGATTCCAACCAGGGAACTCCGCAAATGAAATCAGACACTGACACGTGGCTTGTTTCGAGTAATCCCGCGCATAGACAACATTCCAAAATGTCATAATCTATTGTAATATATATTTTCTCTGAATTAAAAAGTTGACGTGAGATTTTCATTGACCCCCCCCCCTTTAAATGAGTTTTGGTAAGATATTGCCGCACTCCCCTCTTCCATTTTGAGCTCACGGAATTAATTAAGAGTGCCTATTGAGTATAAGGAGAGAGGATGAAAAGGTGAAAATACACACACAAAACCTAAAATAAGGTTGCTTGTAATGAGTTATGCTTGGCACACACGACACAACTTTAGTTGGTCAACTAAGGTTGGATGCGATCAGTCATGGGCGCACACGAGATACAGTGAATGCGCCGCCGTGCGGAAACCAACAAAGCACATCACTTATTTGAATGACGTCACGTGTGACGTCACGGAGAATACCGTGATGCAAATGTGGTGACGCGGTCGTTCCAAACCTAATATATGTGTGATTGCTATTCAATATATGAGAAATATAGTTTGAATATTAATAACCTGTAGATAGTCACAATTGATGGCAATAATGCGAATCAAGAATAGCGAACGACTAACAGCCAATGACAGCCCTTTTATGTGATTGTTGCCAGCGTGAATTCTTCACTAACGAGGGAGCGGTTGTACCATAATTCCATGCGAACAGAGCCACTGCTCTGCAAAATCCGATAAATTCGATTTTTTCAAAACTCTCTTGATAAATTCTGCCGCCTAAACTTTTGCAGTCGGACCTCTATTTAACAAACCTCTATTTTGCGGATTTCTCTATTTTGCGATCTTTTGTTTGGAAGTAAGAACATTTTGCTAATTTCTTCGTAAAATAATCTCCAAATAGCGAAGTGCATTTTCTATTTAACGAACTTTTCGTGGTATCTATTTTTTTTTCCTCCTTTCGGCGAGTTTTTATTGTTTGTTTTAGCTTTTGCGGGTTCCACATTTCTTGCGACGTTGAAATGTTTTTATTATTAATATTCCTCTAGAGGAAATGAAAGAACTGTGGATACAGCTGAGGTAAAAAGAAGAAATTAATGATGATGTGCTGATTGATGATTATCTTTCACTTGATTTCGAAGTTGAGACCTCGGAAACACTAACTGAATCGTGTATTTTGGACTGTGTGAAAAATATGAACTGCGATGAAGATGAAGATGATGAAAATGGAAATGACCATAATGCAGAAATCAAAAAAACCTTCATATGATGAAATCCTAAAATCATTTTGAAACAATCCGATACGGATTACAATTTGAAGAAAATCTCAAGGGGTTTTTAGTGCATTGCAAAGATGCGAGGCGTACTATGAGCGAAACCACTTTTTCAAAGAAAAAAAAATAAAAATTAACATTTTTTTATTATTAAAATTCAAGCACATATATGGTAATGTATGTTTTATGTCATTAAAATTATTACCTTTTTTTAATAATATTTATTGTTAATGTATTTTAAATCTGTTTTATGTAGTTTGAAGTAATTTTAAAAGATGAATCTCTATTTAACGAATTTTCCATATAACGAACTTTTTTTCGAGATTTAGCGACTTCGTTAAATAGAGGTCCAACTGTATTTAAATACAGAAATTGAATATGTATCCTGGACCCACTGTAGCCACTTCCTCAGAGTTGTCCAGGTGCAAAATGGGTTTAGACATAATACGAGCATCCTTGAAATTACTATTGACCCTTTGAATTAAAACTGACTTAAATAAATGAAATCTGCGCTCTAACTAATACTAGTTGTCCCTGTTAACAAGCTAAGCCTTTGAGTATAAAATTGTCGCTTTGTTTTATATTTGTAGGAAAGCTTTGAATTGATTTATTCATAAATGCCCTTAAACACTTTCAGTGTCTAATTGATGAATTTCCTGTTTTTCCGCTAGTTTCTACACCATTTATTTTATAAAATATAATCACAAAACCAACAACAGTTTAACACAGTGATCTCTCGTTACTTTCTGCAAATGTTGCGTTTCTTATTTCACAGTGTAAGAATCGATTAAAAAATTTTTAGAACTTATTTGACTTAAATCCGGTATCGCTTCATGATCATTACAATAAACATATGATGACATTTCAGAAACATAGTGACCTTCAAATTACATTTTTAATTTATATTAAATTTAAATAAACACAATTTTCATCAGATATTTTTAAAAAATGTTTAAACTATCAAAAAGTATTTGTTTGTTTTGAAATTACATTAACAATTGAAATTTTAACTCTTTAAATTAAGCAAAAGCGCGATACAAACAATGATAAATTACAAATTTCTGTAAAATATCAGATGTTAAGAAATGAGGAAGAAAATACAAAATAAGTTTTCTGTGCTCCTTCATAGAACCACTAACAAACTCACTAATCTCACACTAACAAACTTCATTTTAAGTTAAAAGAAATTATTAGAAGGTTTTTTTGGTTCAGGCTATTTCCAGTTTAGGAGGGGCAGGAAAATGATGGCAATTAGACAAACTCTCGCGTGTAATTACTGAATGAATTATTTTGCGAACGAATATGATATCCATTGTGGCCACTTATCAGAGTTGTTCAAATAGTGCAAAATGGGGTCTAGATTTACTAAATGAACTAAATGCAGGCTGCATTTGAAATTGTTCTTGACCTTTAAATTACAACGACTTTGAATAAAGTAGTTGTTGCGACAATCTATAGTAGTGTCTCTTCTAACTTCTGTGTAGGTGTTGGATAGATTGAAATTGATTTTGTTTTTATGAAAAACATGAATTGAGTTCTTCTATTTACTTTGATACACTTATTTTTTGCATTTAAAAATTCTGTAATGATAATAAAAGTAAAAAGCCAACACACATAATAAAGTTTCAAAAACATTTAAGCACATTAAAATAGGACAACATGTTTCGAACAGCTCACTGCTCGTTCAGGAGTGAAATAATACAGAATACAAGTGGATTACATACATGGAAAATTCAATGAAAAGGAAGCGTGGTCAGGTGATTCGTTGGAAGGACCTCTTTCGGTGAAAACTGTAAGATTTGGATCAGGACCCTCAGAACATCAGGGCCGAGAGGACTAACCGGAAGGGAAGACAGGGTCACATGATGTGAACCGGGAATGACATATAGCTTGTTGGTTGTTGTAAAGTGGAGAGATCTGCGCTGGAAACTGCGATGACAAGAAATCTGCATCTGTAAATAGATAAATAATAATTAAAAAAAAAAAACGTTTTGGAAGGAACGAAAAATAGAGTACGAAAGCAACAATGCTATCCCCTTCCTTGACGTGTTGATCACGGGTAAAGACTCTTATTTCACTACCCAAGTTTACAGAAAACCTTCTTCTTGCGATCTCACACTAAATTATGATTCGCAATGTCCATTTTCATTTAAATCGTCAATATGGCGGTAATCAGAGCTTTTAATATCTCTAGTTCCTACGATCTCTTTGAAGCTGAAGTTTGCACTATCCATGATATTCTCCGTGCAAATAATTATCCACGGTCTTTCCTAGAAAAATGTATAACTTCCGCAGTTCGAGGTATTTACAACCCTTCCAATAGATTAAATAATCATAATGTCATTTTTGTTTCTGTGCCTTTTCAGAGTTCTGTGTTTCCGGCATTATCCAAACTGCTCCGACCCCTCGGAATTTGTTTAACCTCATCTATTAAAGCCACCTTTTCTTCAGTGATCAATAATAAGGTCAGACAAGTAAGTGATAACCCTAAATGCGTAGTTTATGCGCTTAAATGCCTTGGTTCCCATTGCAGGTATATTGGGGAAACACTGCAACCCATCCGCAAACGTATTGGGCAGCATAGCTATGCCCTTCGTTCTAATGATCTTAATTATTTAACTGTCAAACACGTTCTAGATACGGGACACAGGATTGACTACGATAACCCGTTGATTTTAGCTCATGAAACTAATGATCTCATACGTAAATGCAAGGAATCTTTGTTTATCGTGTCTGACCCCAACTGTTACAATGACTCTTATTTCAGTTAGAACAATAAATTGCTATGGTTTCAGCAAAAAAGAGAAAGATTTAAATTTTCTCGTTTGATCCACCTATAACTTACCTTTACTTATCCAACCCTCCCGGACAACCCTTCCTACCCCTTGATAACCTTCCCCTTCCTTCCAAAACGTTTTTTTTTTTTTATTTATCTATTTACAGATGCAGATTTCTTGTCATCGCAGTTTCCAGCGCAGATCTCTCCACTTTACAACAACCAACAAGCTATATGTCATTCCCGGTTCACATCATGCAGACCCTGTCTTTTCTTCCGGTTAGTCCTCTCGGCCCTGATGTTCTGATGTTCCTGATCCAAATCTTACAGTTTTCACCGAAAGAGGTCCTTCCAACGAATCACCTGACCACGCTTCCTTTTCATTGAATTTTCCATGTATATAATCCACTTGTATTCTGTATAATTTCTATCGTGAACGAGCAGTGAGCTGTTCGAAACATGTTGTCCTATTTTAATGTGTTTTTAATGTTTTTGAAACTTTATTATGTGTGTTGGCTTTTCATTTTTATTATCAATCTATTCACACACGTTAAACTTACATGTTAAAATTCTGTAATGATTTAATGATTTAGTAAACCCTCAAGTATTTTCAAGATAAAATTATTTTAAAAAATTAAATCGTATATTGTTGGATCAAATCATACTTACTTCAGTATATCGTAAGCCCACGGCTCTTCCCATAACCACCAACTTTAA
>JAFIDM010062764.1:0-15551 GCA_023159025.1 Thereuonema tuberculata
AAAATGATTAAAATTTCAGACAAATTGAATGATTTATTTCAGAGTTACAGAGTTACAAAGTAACGAGCTCAATAAGGTGTTGACCTACCTCTACCCTGAATGCAAGCTGCCACACGGCGTGGCATAGAGTGATAAAGCTCCCTGATGGTCTCCTGCGGTATTTCTTGCCAAATTTGCTCCTATTGTCGGGCTAGGTCATCCACATTCCCTGGTGGATGCAGTCGCCTTCCCATCATATCCCAGACATGCTCGATTGGAGAGAGATCTGGGGATCTGGCTGGCCAAGGAAGTGTTTCACAAGCTGCAAGGTAGGTCATAGCAACACGTGCCATATGTGGTCTGGCATTATCTTGTTGAAAAATAAGGCTAGGGTACTGCAAAAGGAAGGATAGCAAAGCAGGTCTCAGAATGTTGTCGACGTACCGCTGTGCTGTAAGTGTGGCGCTAATGACGACCAAAGGGGTCCGGCTATCAAGGGAAATGGCACCCCAGACTATAACTCCTGGTTGAGGGCCTGTGTGGAGTGCAATATTGAAAGCAGGATCGGTACGCTGCCCTGGACGTCGCCAGACGTCCGCGACGATCGTCAGAACACAGTTGGAAGCGGGATTCGTCGCTAAACACTATATGTCCCCAGTCAGCATCATTCCAACCGGATCGAGCCAAGCACCACTGTAATCTGGCCCGACGGTGTGCAGACGTTACTGGCAGGTGGCGTAGCAGTCGGTATGAGCGTAGATGTCACTCTCTCAGCCACCTGTGAATGGTCATGGTGGACACTCGTGTGTGGATCGCACGTCTGATGGTTGATAACGACGATTCAGGCGCTGTGGCAATCACTCTATCCTCCCGCTCTGCTGTGGCCCTAGGTCGACCGCTACCTTCATGACGCTGAAATCTGCCATTGTCCACCCATTCCTGCCAGCATCTTCTAATCGCCACATCACTTCGACCCATATGACGAGCGATTCTCCGATTTGCCCAACCTCCCTCTTTCAATCCAATGATATGACCTCTTTCAAACTCTGACAGTTGCACGTAATGAGCTCGAATCCTGCGGCGAGGCATTTTTTCAGTCGTTGAAAGGTATCCTGACTGGCAATGCAACAGAAAGTTTGACCATCAGATTGAGAATCGCTTCTTATATACACCTGCTGAGTGCCGATACGCTGTAGCTCTCGCTATTCATTCATTGGACACCAAAGTTTAATCATTTGCATGGGCGGTCCCAATGTCTCTGCATACGAAATTTGGTTACAATCCGACAACTCCTTCTAGGTGTGTCGTTTTTTTTGGTAATGAGTGTATTATTGAAGAGATGAAAAGGAGATGATACTGAATAATTGACTCCTCATGATAAAGTTTTAATAAATTTCGTTGTGGAGGGCATGATTTACTGTTATTTGTAGAATTATTTTAGAAATTTAAATGTCACATCTTTGTATATTTCTTTTCTGATTTGCAAAAGTACCATCGACAATCGAAGATCAATTTGTAACTATCCATTTATATACTGATTCATGACTAATTGTTTGGTTTCATCGTTTCTAAATACGGGGCAAGCAAAGTTATTGAACGGAAAATCATGTGTGAATTTTAAAATATATATATTTTATGTATATATTTTATGTATTTATTGTATTTATTATGTGTTTAAAATGTATATAAAAATATAAAAACAAATAAATATTCCAATGATACTCAATATTCAAATGATTCAACAAAATAAAAATAAATCCGCAAAAACAAATTTTCTCCCTTTAAAAACAAAAAATATATAAGGTAGGTTGTCCAAATAAGGCCCATCTAACGTTTAAAGATTTTTTACATTTCTACTGCAAGAGTAAAAATTTTGAAAAGTGTCTTGAAAGGTAGTTTAAGGTGGGCTGTTATGAAAAAGTGAATTTAGAATTAGTAGCATTTGAAATTCTTTCTGTAATAGCACAGTTTTGAAAATATAACTGAAGGGCCTTATTTGGAGCCCCTGTTCCAAATAAGGCCCACTACTAGTCACAGGCAAACTCGCCCACAGGGAAAGAGCTTGACAGTGAAAACAGCCATTTTTCAACATTTAGTTCTGACTAAATATTAAGCTACAAATTAATAATTAATTAGTAATTCATTTATAAAATTGTGAATTTGAAAACTAGCTTTGATGATTTTTGTTATATTTTTTCTCATTATATACAATTACTTTATGTTATAGAATGGAGGGCCTTATTTGGAACACCCTGTTAACCCACGCTTTCATGCATTGTTTTACTAAAAAGTATTTAAATGTACTTCAACTGGAAAATATCAAATACAGTATCCTATTCTACTCATTACACACTTTAAAATGACATAAAACATGTTTATGTATATTAAGTTACCAAAAACTGAAGACGATTTATCAAAGTTGAAATAGTAACGACAAAAGCTTCGGGCGACTTTTACTGTTCAACTGAAACAAACATGGTGAAATTATCCACTTCAACGGACCTAATTTTTGGTGTAGCCGCTAGAAGCCAGGACCTGTCTGAAACATAACTAATCTTGGTAAATTGTCAATGTTCTATTAATAAAACGAATGATGGGCCTTATTTGGGAAACCTACATTATGTAAAAAAGACAGGATGATTGATATTTTTTTTTCTTTAATTTGTCTAAATAAGATAAGTTACATCAAATATATAAAAATAATAAGGCGAACAAACGTTTTCTTCTAGATTATGAAATGAAAAGAAATTGGGTCAACAATTATATAAAAAAAAAACTAAAAAAATATTACTATTACGATAAATTAAATGAAAATATAAAAAATTATCATTATATATTATTTCTCAAAGGGTTTTTTTTGTCGGAACGCTATGTTTTCTTTACTACTTCATCAAAATCAATGATTGAGGCATCATTTTGAAGATTACGTTCCCCGCTAATGACGAAAAATAAACAAATTGTTTAAAATTAATGTTTTCGTTAAAAAACTTTATTTTTAAAAACTTTTTATACAAATGTAGACACGCTTTAACAGAAGCGCCTTATTTTTCGAAAGCGAAAATATTGCTTTAGCGTTATAACCTTCAAATATTTCCTTTTTTTGAATAAAAATGCACTTTAAATGATATTTCATCGTTTCTTTAATAACAACAGATAAAAAAACAAACAAAGATTTATATTTTAATAAAAATAAACGATTTATAACAATAGAAACATAAAAATTAGTCAACTTCTCATATATTATTTCTCAAAGGTGTTTTTTTTATTTCCCTTAATACTTCATCGAAATCAATGATTGAGATATTTTCAAGATTACGTTCACCGCTAATGATGAAAAATAAACAGATTGTTTAAAATTAATGTTTTCGTTAAAAAAATTTATTTTAAAAATCTTTTTTGTAAAAATGTAGAAGGCAATCTATTGACAATCTGTTCATTTATTTATTTCCACATTACCATTCGGTGACTGATCAAGATACCATGCGAATTATTCGCACGGGTCAACTTTTTTATAAAACTTGAGAAGACGCCATCTATTGACAATGTGTTTAACTAACATGCACACAAGCTGTTGGATTTGTTTATTATTTCTCAAAGGTGGTTTTTTGTTGCGAATTATTCGCACGGGTCAACTAGTTGTGATATAATATATTCTGCAATAAATAAAAAAGTTCTTGACCAAAAACAATAATTTACATCTTTTATGTATAAAACAAAACATAATCATTTCCAATAATAATACGTTTTTGTCAAGTTATTAAAAATCGTTCTTTTTTCTTTATCTTCCGATATTATTTTTAAACCATTCATAAGCTATGACACAAACTTGTAAAACTTTATTTTTATTCAGACATGACATTAAATTTATCGCACATGATACTAACATTAATCGGGTTTTTTTTTTCCTCTATCGGGAATAAAATGTCAACTATACGATCAGTATTACGGTCAAAACCCTTACTGTGGTCTACCCAATCTGACACATTTTTTCAATTTTTTTTAAAACACTTTTATGTTCTAATACTCTCTCTCCTAATGGTTGTGCCTCTACTTCCGTAATCATTTTCATTGCAGTTTCTATACCTTAATTTGTCCAACGCTCCCATAGTATTCATTATGGATTCTTCTTTATTTGTTCTATTTCTATTTATTAATTTAACCGCTTTATAATATACTAATCGCATTTTGCTTTGGTTATATATTTCTTTTATTGCCCTAGTTATACTAATTTTGAATGGTAATTTTAATACTCTTTTCTAATCCTCTTCATTGTTTCTGGTTTCTGTTTTTTTCGTCAGTTTCCTATCTTTAATGAAATCATTTATCACTTTATTCATATATCTGGGATATTCACGAATTTCAAAAACTCTTTTCATGATGTCAATTTTTCATGTCCAATCTTTTCGTTTAAATTTTCACTCAGGGCATAATATACATGTAAGGCATTGATTAGGAATTATGTGTAAAGAATAGTAAATAATACAGAAAACAAAATGTTATGGAAAAGGGAAATTGACAACATGAAAAGAGTTTTCGAAATTAATGAATATCCGACAAGATCTCTTTATGATTCTAAAGAATTTCTCTGCAAGAAAAAAAAAATGAAATATCGATAATAAAAAAAGATATTAAAGAAGAGGAATTTATTTTCTTCAAGAAAATGGAATTTTCTTATTGACTGTAATTTTTTTAAACATAGTGAATTATTAATTGAAAAAAAAAAAGAAATAGCTTTCAAAACAATTTGCGAAAAAATTGAAATGAATTCATCGAATCTGAATAAAAAAGAGCAAAACAGCATGTAGCAGAAGAAAAGATCACAACTGTTTTATGATAACCAGAGCAGTACCGTCCGAGGCACAAGATATATTTAAAGAATGCAATTTCTGAAGAAGTTAGATTCGTTTTTTGGTAATTTTTGATGAATCATTGAGTACGACATTTGCTAACCACTTTATAAAATGTTGTTTCTTGTAACTCTATTTTTTGCCTTCTACTTTCGTGCTTTACCGCTGCAGTTGAAACAGAATTAAGTTTAATTTAACGTCATTCTGTATCAGGAGAGTCTAAGGACTCGAACTAGGTCTAGACAGCCCTTCCTAAGCCTCGTAAATTTTCGAAATAAACGATAATACATTGGCGAGGAATGAAATTGATTCAAAATTCAAATTTTCATTTGGTTCCTATTATTTCAGAAATTAAATTAGTTTGAATGAAAATGTTTATATCATTATTTTGAAAGCTTATAAAGTAAACTTTCGAACGGAATCACAAGTAATCAGTTACAACAAAATTATCTTGTACAAAACGGTAGAGAAAACATGGAAACATGTTGAGAAAGAAACAATGAAATAGAAAGGGATTGTTTGAAAAGAAGAGTCAAAATACTGTGAAAAGAAACAAAATTTATTGTATTCATTATTTGGTGTTGTGGTCTTCCGCTTGTAATAGCTTGTGTACCTTTTGTCATTGACTATATTAACTTCTGCATCGTTTCAAGCAGAATGGCTTCCCATTTCTTTAACAAGATTGCCTCAAGTTGAGTGATGATATTAGGAGCGGGATTTCCAGCTCGAGCCCTTTTCTTCAGCTCAACCCACATGTGCTCGATAGGATTTAAGTCCGAGTGCCGCGGAGTCCATGGTGGGTACACCTACCTCAGTCCAGATGCATCTGGATGCACCTCGCAGCATGTGATCTCGCATAGCTATGCGTTAACTCTGCGTAGGTCACCACATAGTTGCCTGCAATGTCCCTGATCTAGTCATCTGCATTAACGCATCTTTGCGGCCATTAACAGCAATGAAGGTCTGTTTTCTCCTCGAGAGAAACCCCAGTCCACCCATGCAAGATCCACCGCCATAGCTCATTTGTTCTGAGATACAGCATCGTGTTTAACCTTCTGGAGGCCCTCTGTATGCCAGAGCTCTTCTGTCGCTGCCTTGCGAACACATTCTGCTTTCATCCTACTTTTTCGGAATTGTCCTTTGTCTTTTTCCATCATTGACATTAATATTCGCTTCATATATGAATTATCTTGGTTGAATTGATACTTTTAACTACATTTGAATCCTTTGGAATACATCGTAGTTCAACTTCTCTGTCAATATTCCAATATAATACTGCTTCACTAACATAAATCACATATAATATCTGTATCTATTTATCTTCAATAAATTTCTTTACTTTTCCTCAATATTAACTTAACGAAGAAGTAAAATCCTCCGATAGACTTGTTACTTTGAAACCTAACATCCACACTTCTGCATCAATACAGTAAAGCTGTAGTCTTATCGATTCATCGTTCTGTTTTTAAACAAATTATGTATCGCCTTTGTGATATCCTACAATGAAAATATAGTATCAAATTATTGTTTACTAATGCACTATTTCAAAGTATGGTAGCAACAATATTTGTTTTATTTATTTTACTTTCACACATATTTGTTTGAGACGGAAATTTTAATTATTACAGGTAAGTCTAAGATAAAATAAAAGAATATCAATAGGTTTTGGCTTTCTTTTCTGGTTACAGGCCTTCGACCTTTAGAAATAATTGCCTTCAATTCAAAGAATTGTTGAAATTTAACCTTGGAATCCAGGCCTCACCGTGCCTCAACCAGTCTCAAACAAGTCAAGAGATTTTTAACATTAAGTTATTAATTAGTTGTTTGGATTGTTTTTGTTTTGTTTTTTTCTTGTTTGACAGTTTTAACTCTTATTTATTCAAATTAAATGCTTGTAAATGGAAGGTATTTAAAAATTGTAGATGTTTGGATATTATAATTTTATTTTATTATAATTAATGATTATCATTTTTAGTCTACTCCAAACATATTTCAACAAAAAAAAATAAAAAAAAATTAGAGAAATTCCCTCCCTCCTTGAAACTAATAAATGTCGAGGGTTGTATTACCTCCAACATACAACAACTAAGGATAGATTCAATTTGGTTGTTTCATGGAATCTTTTTCAATATAGTCTTTTATGATCTTTTCCCCCTTGTTTTAAAATTTTTTTAAATCGTTTATATTTCAAGACTAAAATAATAGTATCCATAATAACTGTATCAATGTCAAAAAAATCCTAATTTTATTTTAGTATCAACATTTAGTTATTTTTTAGTTAGTTGAAGTTTTTTTTCCCTTTTGCTTGACATTTTTTAAATCTTATTTATTTAAATTAAGCGCTTTTTAATGTAAGGTGTATTAAAATTGTAAATGTGTGGAGAATATAATTTTATTGTCTTATGATAATGATGATTAGTTATATATTCTAATCCATATATGTTGCGAAAATAATGATGTTTTCTTGAAAATTTAATAAAAAACTTCAGACGTTGCAATAACTTCGAAACCCAGCTGAAGAGTAAGCCGACTTTAGTGTATAGACCGTTGTTTCATCAGCGTCCGGCAGTTGTTTCCGGTGAAGTTGCTTAAGCTCTCGCTTCTCCGTCCGGCTTCGGGAAGGTTTCAGATAAAGCTTAAATGATAGGCTTTCCCGAACTACGCTCAATAAATTTAAATTCAGGAAAATATACAAATTGAGCAAATATGACGGTTTTAAAAATAAAACTACAAACAATGTTAATAGTTTTATCTGCAATTGTACCCATCATAAGGCACTAAAACATTAAACATTGGTTTTTACAATGGAAGCGAGGATTGTAAGAATTTAAAATGATTGGAGGGATGTCCGACTTTTACTTCCTAAATTCGAATTCTCTCGTCAATCTAACAACATATAGTTGAAATTTAAAGAATTACACAGATATTAAAATTTTATATTAATAAATTATTATTATTATATTGGAAAGATGCCATTGATTTGTGATGCCAAATTTAATTTGTAGTAAATAATTGTATGTTGTTGTTTTTTTCTATAACTCTTATTTAAATAAATAAAGCGAATTTTCATTGAATTTTTATTCAATTTAAAATTGTAAAATGTTGTAATTTTATTTCGGGTTTATGATATTTGCTATCGAAACACCATTGGAATTAAATAGGTGATCAAGTAAACACTAATAATCTAATAAAGTTAACATGGATAATTCTATCTCTTCCAAACAATAACTACATTGAAACATAAAAACATCTTTTCGTTAATGGTCTACATCTCATCACAAATTAATATGTGTGATAACTTACAATAAATAAAACTATTATATTCAATATCTAATTTAAACTCGTGAATAAACAGTACAATTCTAGTCCAAAAACAATAGTATATAGGAAAACCTCGTTAATTCGTCACTCCGTTTAAGTCGTCGTTTTCCTTTGGTCCCGACAAGATCTCATACACAATAATGTAAAATAACCCTCCTTTACCCGTTACCAAATTAAATTCTACTCCGGATAACTCGTCACCCTCAAAAATGGCCAATTTCTTTCTAATTCCATTTTTTATGCTATCGTGTTGTCTTTTCAGCCCCGCCCCTTCACTTTGAGAAAGCCAAGCACTTATGGGGAATTTTCGACCATGCCTGTCACTTCGCGGGATATGGGTTCTTGGAATCTCGCTGCTAATCATTCAAAGCACACTTCTCGCTGCGACTCTGACGAGTGTAGACGTTTTTCTTGACCGCTGCTGAATGTGACTTCATTTCATAGTAATAGCCCGCTCTAAGGCCTATTTTTTCTCTTGTAATTTCGTGGTTTGATTGCGTTTTTAACAAGCCAGGGAAACGAAAACTTATCGTTATCTTTCAAAGAAAAAAAAAAGACCTAATTGCACTTTTCGAAAAATCAAATGTTTCGAAAACAGCTTTTGCCAAAAATCACCATATTCCCAAGACTGCATTAAACGATATTCTTTCATCGAAACAAGTAATTGAAGAAGCTAACTGCAAAGACAAAAAAAAGAGAATGAGGAAATCGAAGTTTGACGAGATAGAGGAGGTTTTAGTTCGATGACTAAATCATGCCAGATCGCAAAATGTGCCGATTTCTGCCGTGATTCTCAAAGAAAAAGCCATGGAAATTGCTTAGAAGTTGAACATTGAAGAATTCGACCGCAGCAATGGTTGGCTGGAACGTTTCAAAGACAGACATTGCCTTTCTTTTAAAACGATTAAAATGGAGTAGCTATAAAAAGTGTTTTTTTTTTTTTTATTTTCTACTCATTCATTTGCATGAATTGATTTCTGAAAATCTTGTTTTTCTCACCGAATCCTACAGCAATTCATGAAAATACTGTATTTCAGTGTTTTTTTTTTTTTTTTTCAAAAATTCCCATTCCGCCTAAGTCGTCACTCCGCTTAAGTCGTCAAAAATGTTTTGTCCCTTGAGTGACGACTTAACGAGGTGTACAAACAAAACATAATCATTTCAATAATAATACTTTTTTGTCCAATTATTAAAATTTTTCTTTTTACTTTACCTTACTATATTATTCTTAAACCATTCATAAGCTATATCATTATAGTCTTCGCGGCGAATGTTGAAACCGCAAACACGTTATCATTGAATTGTTTCACCAGTATCAATGCTATTAGCTCAACAGGAAAGCCAACCTTGCTTGCTAATCAAAATTATTTACTAATTAAAATATTTACCTACTGCCTAATTATTTTTTTTAAAAATAGAATGTTAATAATGTTATTTTTACATACAAATCCAATAATAAAATATCATAATTATGATTGTTTATTAGATGATGACATAAACTTCCAAAGTTGTAATTGTGAAAATATAGAAATTATTAAAACAATTAGATATCTAGGATTATATATTAATGATCAATTCTCTTGGAAAACACATTATTTATACATATTAAATAAACTTAATTCAATAATATATATGTTCCAATGTATAAAGAGTATCTTTTCTATAAGATACAAGATGTTAATATATAAATTATTTATAGATTCATTAATAAATTATGGATTAAGTTGTTGGGTGCATTTAGGTAATACGGACACTAATAACATAAATAGAATATTAAATAAAATAATGAATTACATAATACAAGATTATTGTATATTAACAAAGAATGAAAAAATACAGATAACTTAGAAAATATTACTAGAAATACATTAATAAAGATTTTATATTATGAAAATCCTAAGAACAACTTTGGATTAAGAAATAAAAATCGAATACTATTAAAGATTTTTATGCAAATTATAAATGAATTAAAACAAAATAAATTTAATAAAATAAGTATAATAAAAAAGCAAATATTAAAAAAAATAATATTTGGCGAAATTAACTGGAATATTTAGGTATTCTTGATTATATATACTATATTTATATTTTGTGTGTTTTTGATTTTATGTATTGATATTTTGTGTATTTTTTAGTTGAATAATTTTGGCATGAGCGATTGTTATTTAAAGTCTTATTTTCACAATTCGATTTAGAAATTTAGAAATTTTTAATGTTATACAGTATAAACATTTAAAGAGAGAAATTGTAATTAGAATAATAAGTAAAAAATAATTTGGCAACCGTAAATTTTATTGTAATGAATGATATTTATAATAATTGTTATTTGATTTTCTTTTTGTATTTCTGTGATATATTGATTTTTATATAATTGTATAATTAAATATCATTTAAGTATAATTTGTATAATTACATAATTATATAATTTTTATATATTTAATGTTCTCTGACTTATAAATATTATATATGAATTATGTATACTTTCAGCATCTGCATCACAGGATTTCAATTTGAAAACCTAGCAGGAATATAATTTTAAATTTAGAAATAAATAAATGAATAAATAAATAAAAAAAATATTGCTTTAATAAAAGAAAGTATTCCCCCACACAAACATACAAACAAGTGAATATTAATTTAATAAATATTTCTTGTTGGTATGGTTCCTTACAAGTTCATTGAACAAAACAACGCACGTTAATTGAATTTCTTAATATTTCTGTAATTAAAATGATTTATGAGTCAAGCTCTCTTCACAAAAATTCATTTTCTTAAAAAAAACCAATAGCATACTTTTAAAATCAATACATGAGAATTTATTTGATCAAGAAGAGATTCACTGAAATATTTGTTTTTTTAATAGAAAATATTTAAGAGGATATTGAAATTTGATGTTGTTACTTCATTTTATAATATAAATTTCCACAGTTGTTACTGTTACCACTAGGTTTGCTATTGTTATTAGTCTAATTTTTATTAATTTTGTTAAACGACAAAAAAAAAAAATGTTTTTTTATTATACAGAAACTCAGTTGTGTTACAGTCATTACATGTTTCTATTTTACTGTTTACTTGTTTGTATGGGGGTGGTGGAAATACTTTATTTTATTTGTAAATAATTCATGAAATCAAAGGAAATTTTCAAAATTAACAAATGAACAGTTGGATTTTAAGAAATGAATGTGATCTTCCACAGTATTTGGTAGCCCTTAAAAGGGCTTTTGATTATGGTTCTGAAAAGAATCGTTTTTGTGACTCTGATAAGTCTTTATTTTTGTTTATCAACAGTCAAGTTTAGGGAGATTCTGGCAAAGGTTGGAAATCATCAACGTCATCATCACTGTAACTGTGATCATCGTCATCTTCATCGCTGCTGCCAGAATTGATATTAACAATAAAAGATTCTACAGCTCGTTCGACTACAGCATCTTTTTTTCCAATATTCTTCTTCAATTTTTGTGGCATGCTCGCAAACTTTTTTCCAGTCAGGTGTAACTTTACTAACAGCAGCATTTGTTACGCGCTCAACTTCTGCCAGCTTGAAATTGGTGTTTCCGCTCGCAACGTCACCTTTAATTTGTGCACAGATCATCTCGATGGGGTTAAATCTGCTGTGATATGCAGGTAAGATGAGCACAATGTGGCGATATGAAGCAGCTAACTCATCAATAACGTACCGTTTGTGGGTAGGTATATGTTGTTTTATTAGCATGTAAAGCTCTTGTTTCCGCATATTTTCCGTGAATGGTATGTTGTAACTGGTTAGCCAATCCATCCTGTCGCCTTTCAAGCTGTTTGGGGCACAGTCAATTTGTACGCTATGAGCATTGTCCATGACAATCACACTGCGTGGAGGGATGTTAGGCAGCAGCTGATCTTTGAACCATCGAAGGAAACGTTCCCCATCCATCTCCTCATGGTAGTCTACAACTTTCCACATCATGAAATAACAGTAAACCATCCTTTATACAACCGTTTTCACTGCCAATATGTAATACAATCATCCATTTTCCTTTGCCAAGAGGTACATGACGCCCCAATCCAATATCCTTGCTTTGTCACATAGCTTTCACCGAATGACAATCGTTCACCCATTCGTCTCGTCCAGGTAAACGAATTGACGTTTTTCGTTTCTCTTACGTCTTATTGAACGCAAGTAAAGGCAGCGGACAGCATGGATGTCATTTCGTTCTAGCAAAACAGATCGGTGATTGACTTTTTTGAAACGAAATACTGATTTCCTTAGAATCACACGGATACTTATTGACTGACCTGTAAATTGAAAACTTTTCCTAGCTTCGGCGACAATCGTCCTCACTGTCGGCAATTCCTTCTTGATACGCATATCAGCAACAATTTGTTGAATGAGGTAACAATCAAAATCGTCAGGCGAACTCTTTGGAGCCAAACTAGACTTTTTCTCCCTGGCGTTCGTAGCAACGGGGATTCTACGATTCTGTTCATCGTAGAAAAACTTACTCCAGTGCATTCTGCAGTGACCTTCAACGCATCCTTTTTACTTTTCAAATCGCTGTTGGGCGATAATCTTGAAATCGACGAGCAAGGCTAGGAATAATTTACCTAGCTTGACTGTTCAGAACTTTTCCTCGTCGAAATGTTAAATGTGAAGTAGCGACCGCCATTTTCTCTTCTATTTGAATGTCAGCGAATGGCCACGAAAGGAAAATCTATAATCTGTGTTGCATCTGGGAGTTTCAACTCTCGTCGCGAGCAGTTTAACTTTTAAAACTTTATTTTAATTCATATACGGTATTAAATTTATCATACATGATTCTAACATTAACAGTTCCAGTTTTCCTCCATCTGGAATAAAATGTCAACTATAAGATCAGTTTTATTGTCCAAAAGCCTAAAGTGGTCTTCCCAATCTGACACATTTTTTCTATTATTTTTTAAAAAACACTTATATGTTAAAATACTCTCTCTCCTAATGGTTGTGCCTGTACTTCCGTAATAATTTTCATTGCAGTTCTTATACCTTAATTTGTCCACCACTCCCATAGTATTCAGCATGGATTCTTCTTTTTTTGTTTTATTACTTTTTATTAATTTAATCGTTTTATAATATACTAATCGCATTTTGCTTTCGTTACATCTTTTTTTATTGCCATAGTTAATCATTTTATATATGGTAATTTCAATTAGTTACTCCTTTACATTCCTCTTTGTTCTTTTTTGTTTCTTTTTTTTCAGTTTCGTGTTTTTAATTAAATCATTTATCACTTTTTTTTCCAAAAAAAAAAAGAAAATTTATTACTTTATTTATATATCACTTTATTGATATATCTTGGATATTCATTAATTTCAAAAACTCTTTCATGTCAATTTTTTCTTTCCATAACTTTTCGTTTAAATTTTGACTGAAGGCATTATTGTATAGAAACAAAGAAGGCTTGGATGAGGAATTATGTGAAAAGAATAGTAAATAACACACAAAACGAAATGTTATGGAAAGGAAAAATTGACATCATCATCAGAATTTTTGAAATTACTGAATATCCGACAAGATTTTTCTGTCCTCTTTATGATCCTGATGAAGCTCTCCGCAAAAAAGAAAGAAATAACGATAGTAAAAAGATATTAAATAAGAATAACTATATTGATTTTTTTTTTCTTAGAGTAATTTCTTTAAACGTAGAAAATTAATATACTTTGGAACAGAAAAATCCCACAGTTGCATTTTTGAATTTTTTTTTTATATTTTCCACGCGATTCGCAATTTTTGTTTCAATCAAACTAATGTCAATTTAAAGATCGTTTCATCACCTATCCAATGATACCACTTAAGTGAGCATTGCGTGTCAACAGACTGTGTTTTTGGAGGAATCGTCTAGCCCACCAGGAAAACGTCGTTTTCTTACAACATGGGAAGTGGAGATTACAACCAAATTCAATGCAAAATAATCTTTATTAATAACGGGTATTCCCTCCTTAAGCCTTAATTACGGCCCTCATTCATCGTTGTCTTGTAGAAACATCCCTCCATTGGTCTAACGTGCAGTTTAGATGCTCTCGAGCAAACTGGAGACGGGATTGTCGGTGGGCTGTGGTCAATTTCGGTCAGACTGCTGGTCTGTGTGCAGTCAGACATCCTTCGGAGTCTTCTTCTTATTGTCCACCGACTAGCAGCGAAATTGCGAGCTTCTTGATGTTGCTGTCCCAGTTCAACTGTAGTTAAGTGCCGATTTCGCAATGAACTCGTGACAAGAAAGCGATCATCCCGATGAGAAGTAGCACGATGGCGGCCAAATCCTTGTCGCCGAAGGTATCCATCAGTCTCCTGATATCACTGGTATACTTGTCGTACAGTGTTCCGGCTCACGTGCAATTAACGGGCCACTTAACTTTGATTTTGCCCTGCTTCAAGTAGAGCAACAATTTCAGCAGCTTCTTCAGGTGAGGTATCCATTTTCTTGTGATGAATGCAGGCGTTTTTGCGAGAATTCCTAACAGGCTCAGCGTTGAAATGCGCATGTTGCTGTATTTCCTACAATTAACCCTTTATTCGTGCGGCAAGTCTTGCAGAAGCGCTACCTGGAAAGGTTATTTTCAGGGTGTTGTGTTCTCTTGTTGTTATTGTCTTGGTGTTGAAGGGACAATACTCAATTAAGTGGTATCATTGGATAGGTGATGAATCGATCTTTAAATTGATATTAGTTTGATTAATAAACAAAATTGCGAATCGCGAAGAAAATACAAAAAAAACGTACAAAAATGAAGCTGTGCGAGTTTTCTGCTCCCAAATGTACATGAAATAAAAAAATACAATGCAAAACATTTTGTGAAAAAAAAATAAAAGAATTTAATGATTTAATTTTAAGCAAATCAACATGTAGCAGAAGACATGATCACAACTGTTTTTTGTTAACCAGAACAGTGCAGAGATCACTGGCAATCTCTAACTATCTTGACACGTTACGGAATGGTTGTTACCACAGTTGGAAAATGACACGAATGACATCATTATGCACCAAGACTTGGTTCCAACTCATTTATACTCATTTCATACGAATGGTTGCCACAACGATGGATCTCCCGTTTAGGTACAAAAGATCACAGCTGTTGACGTGGCCTCCCAGTTCTCCAGATCCCACTCTCTGTGACTATTTCTTATGGGAGTATATTAAATACAAGGTGTTTGTATCGTCTATACCACAGGATAACAACGAAATAAAAAAACCGCATTTCCGCAAATTCGCAATTATAACTGTGGACGGAGAAATACTGCGTCGCGTTTGGGAAGACTTTCAGTATTTGTCATGTTAACAATGGTGGATATATCGAACATTTAACCTATGCATACAAAAAAAACAACAACTTGAAGTTGTGCTGTCTTCTACTAATCATAGCATCATAACGACAATAGCGAGGTTGCAGGAAATT
>JAFIDM010062765.1:0-15551 GCA_023159025.1 Thereuonema tuberculata
TTCTCATATCTATAATCAAAAGGCCTTTTCTACGATTAAAAAAAAAATCAAAATTCATTCTCCCTCCAATAGCATCTTCCATCGCATCAATAATTCATAAATATTGCCTGCTCCTGCCTTCTGTTTGCTCACGTTTTAGTTTTAAAATCGCTAGTGGGAATCGATCGCCATATTTTCATTTTTATACTTTTTCGTCTTTATTTACCAGAAGCTCATTATTTTCATAGCATTTATTAGCTGAATATTTTTACTTTTATTTACCTGGAATTTTATTTTCTTACTAAGGATATAATGCCGTTAACATTGATACGCAATTTGACGGCCGGGTCTACTTCAGGGTTGCCAGATTGGGCTACTTTTGAAAGCCCAGCGCTACCAAATTTTGAATTTCGCTACTTGCGACTTTTTGGGCTACTTTTCAAATAAGCTGTGCTACCTTGGGCTACTAATGAGAAGAAAGTCAATGATTAATTCTATTGTATTATAAATGTATAAATAATCACCTTTTGAAGACACATAAAAATAACGATTTCTAATTTATGGTATAGGCGTAATCTTTTATTTAAATTTCACCCAGTCCCATGTTAATCAGTTCTTAGCTGGATTTCCCGCAGTGGCGTGGTTCTCTGCGTGGTTAGTTTTTCGGGAAGTTAACCCGGCAGTGGTCGCGATGGGTCTGTGAGACCCATGCATTTTTGTTTTCATTTTTACTTATAGATGGGAGCTCCTTACAAGATTGTCTTTTTCAGTACCTTTCTAAAATCACATGAAGTTTCATGTGACAGTTTTGGCGGAATATCTGTTGTCCCGATCTGAAGGAAAAAAAATACTTTGGGTCCCGTAGACCCAGTGCGACCTTTCTTATAACTTTCTGTCCATACAGGGAAAAGTTGTTTTATATATGTTAATGTAAAGTTTGCCGTACAAACTTGGATTTCTAAAGTTATTTTCAACTATTTATTTATTCTAAAGTTATTTATTAAACTAGTTATTTATTTAGGCCTAATTTTTATTTTATTTTTCAATTTTTTAATTATTTCTTCTTTCATGAGTTATTTCTACGAACAGTTTAGGTTGGTCCTGATTTTACTTCTTATTTTTATTATTTTGAAGAGATAAAATCCCTCAATGATAATGAAATAAGGAAAATAGTTTTAGAGCCCATTTTAGAGGAGTCAACAGATAATGATAAGAGTGAAGATGAAGACTTTGTGCAGAATGCATTACAAAATAAACACACAAAAAAATAGAACAATATTTACTCAAAGCAATCAGTTAGAAATAACTAATTTTTCATTAGTTTATCATAATTTTAACCAAAAATATTTCTATACCTTATTTTTTTATCATTTATGTAATCAATACACTTTTTATCCGTTTTTTACAATTTTTTTTTAAATACTCTTAATCTATATATTTATACATATATTATTATAAATGATTATAATAAAAATCTTAAGAAACAACCAATCAATGATATTATTATTAACAAATATCTAAAACGTTGAAATTATGAAAGTATTTTTGTTTGTTTTGTTATGAAATGAATGGGTCTCACAGACCCATTGCGACCATTGGTGTTTCAAAAAAGGGCGCGACCACTGCCGGGTTAAGCCTAACGTAATCTAGAGCCTGTTTTGTTAGTTAACTTCGGGTCTTTTTCACTTCCAAATGTTTAGTTGTTTTTTATGTACATAAAAATATTAACGAACAATTCAAACTCTGACAATATAATAATTATATTTTTTATAAGAATTTTTTTTTTTTTTTTTTTTAAGATATGTCAAAAATTAAGATTTAAGGAAACTGGTAAAATTTAATTTTGTAGTGATAGTAAAAAATACTTTCGAATCATCTTAAAATAAAAGCTCCTAAATATAAGGGAGAAAAATAGAATTCGCTGAAATTCAAGTCTATTCTTTTCCTCGAATTTTTCAATATAATCGTCACAAGCCATCAGATATTTGTATTTTTAAAATGAGGCGTCCCATGCCAAAACTCGCCTTCTCCACTTTTTCCCGATATTGAGATAGCTATAGCAATGGATTCCTTGGGTTAATCCCTATATGTTTGTGATAAACATATCGTGCCAAACCTGGTCTTTTCATGTTAACATGAGCACAGAAAACCCAGTGTCATAGCAAAACTTGCCTTTTCCAACGCACCTGTCATTCCTAAACTTGTCTAATCCAACTGGCCAATCACAGCTCAGCTGGGAGGTCACGTGAGTACCCGGCAGCCATTGAGTGTGTTTCTTAACCCTGTCAAAGTGTGTTCTTTACTGTTTATGTTTTAGTTATTAAAGGAATACTGTTTTTTTATTTGATAATAGTTTTAGAATGAACAAAATCAATGAATAATGTTCAGATCAGAGGTGAAGTATCGTACCAGTCTGACATGAACAAATCGAGGTCAGTTATGAAGAAAGATAAAACATTAAAGGACGTAGTTGTTAATGAGTAGGGCAAGGCATTTAATGACCTATAATTTGCTAATAAATGACAAATAAAAAATGCATTTATGACCTAAAAATAGTAAAAAAATGACAGAAAAATAAAAAAAAAATGACCAATAAAACATTTGAATTTATTACATTAAATCTTTTTTTTACCTTTTTTAACTTTGACAATCAAAAAAAAAGGTCTACTTGTTTTCTTGAAAAATTTTTTGGCTTGAATGAGGACAAGCAAAGATACTGAATAATAAAGAAAACCTCAAATTATAAAAAAAATAACATTGCCTTCCAAAAAACTACTAAAAATGCTCAAAATGACCTAAAAAATGCCCTAACGAATTGCCTTTATTTAACCAATTATTTAATGTTACACATTTTCATATATGCGAGCCAAGTTTCAACCTTCACAGAAAAAAGATGCAAAAATCATCAAATGCCTTGCTCTATTAATGAGGTTCCACGTGGTGTTATGGTTAAGCCAGCCAAGATCAGTGCCGTCAAAAAATTACTTATCAGCAGGGCTCGGATTTTGATGACCTAAAAATGTTTAAAAAATGACCTAAAAATTTGAATGAAACTGACATAATTTCATCACAAAAAAATGCAAACAGACTACGTCATTGTATGTTAAAATGATTTTAATAGATACCAAATATAATTGAATTTTTATTTGACAAATACGAATTATTTGCACACAAATACTGGTTATTACTTCAGTCTATTGTTTGGCACTCAAAGTTCCATGAAATTCCAAGAAATAAGGTTTGAACAAAGTTGTGAAGATTCTCGTCTTCATATTCATCCTCACTTTCAGTTCCGTTAATATCCAGTACCATACGCAAAAAATGCATCATAAACTACTAAGAATGTGAGAAAATGACTCAAAACGTATAAAATATTCTAATAAATTCCATAAAATGACATATAGTCCAGTAAAAATGTACATCAGACCATGCATCAGATCGGGTAGTTCTGAAATTTTGCTGAGTTGTTTATGATGTTATCCCAATGTAAGATCCAAGTTTTCGACCTTGAGCGCCGAATGCAACCTTGCCAAAAATCCAAAAAACCGCGAAATTTGCCATCCTTCTTCAGTGTTTGGCGATTTTAACCCCGAAGAACCATTGTTGTGGTAAGAAGTACTGAGTACGTTTAGAAAGGAGACGAAATTTCCTACAGTTTGAGATCAGAACTGTGTAAATGGGCATAATAGTTTCCGAAATACAACGTTACAAAAATTAGTGATTTTTGCGAACTGGGTAAATTTTAGCAATATTGTGATGGTCTGTGGGAATAGCGAGCATGTAGGCCTATGTTCCGCAGAAAACAAACAAATATGTAAACAACAAAGGAAATAAATAATGAGAAGGAATACATAATGTGGGGAAGTGAAAGTGATAAGAATAAAAACAGAAAATAGTCAAGAACATTTTCCCCTCTTGGAAGGGCCCGGTTGCGCATCATCGGGTTCCCCACTTTGAACGGCTGCAGCGGAATTATTGATGTCTTCCCAAATGACATCCTCCATCATGTCGATATCTGACATATCGTCGCTTTCTGGGGAGTGCGAATCAACCGCAAGTGCGATGTACGGCACATTGTCGCATGAGATCCCGCTGCAGTTGCTGCAGACTAAAGAGCACTTCAGCCCTGCCTTCCTGCAGCTGCCCGCATTCCCACACCTCCTCTTACAGCCACACGAAATCATCCGCAACACCTGTTGCGGAGCTGCGTCTCTGGTCATCATTTTGGGGCTGAGGCCTTGTGAGGTGGATATCCACCCCCATTCGAGAGGGTTCAGTTCGGCTCCCAGCCACTGCTGCACCTGTATAGTTGAATAGAATATCATGAAAGACTTGTTTATAAAGAAAGTGTGTATAGTAAAGTAAGTGTATACTGTATATAAGACCGATGTGTACCTGATGGTAAGTGCAGAAGGAGTGAAGTCAGGCTGCGTCTCGTGTAGAAGGTAACCTGGCGAGATTGAAGCCCGTTTTTGCCGTAGCCCTTGCAAATAGGTGATAGCGCAGCTCATGAAGACTCTGGATGTCGGGGTTGCCACCATATAAAGTAACTATTATCCGCTCCCCTGCTGCTGCTATCTCATCAGGTGTAGAGGTGGTGTCGAGAAAAATGGCAGCTACCGTATCGAGGTCCGAGTGTTTTTGGAGCATGGACAACAGTTTCATTTTCCCATGGCCGAAGAAGGAGGATGTCTAGTCACACCTACTGAAGGCATGAATGAAAAGGAAAAGCTCGGGGTTGAATGTGTACTTTGAGGAGGTGATGTTGGAATAGATCACATCAGTAGCTATGTTTCTGCCACATTTCTTGAAAAAAATTTCACGTTGTTGTGCGATCCCAGTCAGGAGTATCAACAAGTCGATATCCTCGCCAACGACTAACACTACATTATAAGAAGAGGCAAGAGTGACAGCTGTAGTGATGATGAGCCTGTCAGCATCTTCCTCTGCCTGCAGTACTCGAATGTTGTGGTTTGTCATTTTTGTTTTCAGCAGGTCGATGAAACGAATTTTGTTTTTTTCGTTTGATAAGAAATTCTCTTGTGAAACCTGAGCCTTGGTATGTTCATCAAAGATTATTTCCAGAGATGAGTGTGAGTTGGCTCTGCGAAGACGCTCAGAGCTCTTAGTTCCTTTTTGTATAGCATCGGTTCGGTATCCATCGAAAACCACTGCCACGCTTGAGCCGTAATGAGTACTGATCTACTGGGTGTACTTGTCAGCTATGGAAGCAAATGATGAGCTTCGAGGCCACACAACTTATATGTAGTACTGGATGGAGGTCATCTACTTCACAGTCGTTGTTCCTTGCTTGTCATCGAAGAATAAAATAAAAACAATAATTCATCTCTCAACTTACATATATTTATTTAATACAGAAAATTTTTGGAAAAGAATGTTTACGCTTTTCCTTCTTAAAGCCTTTCTTACATTGATAAGATAAGGATATAAGAGGGTCAGCTAACAGCCGTTATTCACTCAGACCTCACACATGGGTCCATTGTGTACCCTCATAAAACATTGTTTAAATCAATGATTCTTCTTCAACGTGGGATTGAGTTTCCGTGGTCATGAAGAGTCCTGTAGATTTACAGTATAACAAGATGACCTTGACTTTTTGCGTGGAGATATAATCAGTGGTAATGCGAATTTTACCAAAAATCTCCCATCTGTTCCTAGCTAAAGCTGGGCAGTGGCATAGAATGTGTTCAGGAGTTTCCTGATCCATTCCACATTTCCTACATACGTTACTTTGAGAAATACCAAGTATGTGTAGGTGTCTATTTAGAGTACAGTGTCCTGTAAGAACTCCTGTAATCATTTTGCAATGTTTCCTATCTAAATTTAGGATTGACGTTGCAAAGCAGTGGTCAGGCCTTTTAATAAACAACTTGGCCTGCCTCATAGCATGCGAGGCAATCCAATGCTTATGGAACTGTTTTTCCAAGACAGCTCCCAGTAATTGTTTGCCTAGATCGAATGAGAAACCTAAAAAGGGTTCCGGGCCAATAGGAGTCAAAGATGAGCCCCTTCTGGCTAACAGGTCCGCTTTCTCATTTCCATCAATACCTGAATGCCCAGGAACCAAGTACAAATAGACCATATTTGTACTGGCTAGGCAGGATAAGGTCTTCCTACATTCAGCAACAAGCTGAGAGGTGCAAGAAGAACTGCTCAGGGCATGTAAAGCAGCTTGACTATCTGAGCAGATATAAATAGTCCTATTGGCATAATGACGATTGAGGTTTTCATATGCGCAATAGAGAATGGCATATACCTCAGCCTGAAATACAGTGCAATAAATCCCTAGGGCTTGGAAAAAACTAGCCCTTGGTCTTAGCCCGTATATACCGGCTCCCGTCTTGTTTCCAATCCTGGATCCATCCGTGAACCAGACAATACTCCAGGAGGGGAGAAGATCATGTCTCTTAGCAAGCCATTCCTCTCTACAAGGAAAGTGTATGGCAAAGTTAGGTATCATGTTAAAGCTGGAACTCAGAGTAGTTCTGAGAGAGAGCATTGGACATAAGTTCTGTGCTTCCCTCCAGATACTAGAATGTTGTGATGTGTTATTACACCATTTGCCTTGATAACCAGCCTAAAGGCGGTTTTTCTGGCTTGATGCTCTATAAAGAGATAAAGAGGAGGCAAATCCAAGATTGCCTCCAAGACGGCAGTAGGTGTCGTTCTTAAACATCTGGTGATTCCTAGACAGGCTAGACGTTGAACTCTGCCCAAGAGCGTCCTAACCGTCTTCAGCCTTGTTCTAGTCCACCATAGAATAGCTGCGTAGCTCAACGCGGTTCTAACCAGGGTCACATAAAGCCAATAGATAACCTTTGGCTTAAGACCCCCTGGAGCAGCCGAAAGTCCTTCTGCACATCCAAAAGGTGGCAATAGATTTCTTGATCTTCATATCAAGATGTTCTTTCCAAGTCAACTTGGAGTCGAGAATTACTCCAAGATATTTAACGCTTTTGGAGAGATCGATTTGTTTATTGAATAGGTTTAAAGTTAAAACTTTCCCTATCTTTCGTTTCCTAGTAAAGTTTACAACGGTAGCTTTGCTAGGATTGACCTTAAGATCGATACTGCGGCACCAGGCCTGTACACAGTTAAGAGCCCTTTGCATGAGCTCAAAAACTGTACCAGGATCTAGACCACAAATAAGGATAGCAAGGTCATCAGCATATGCTTGAGAGTAGAAACCAAGTTCCTGTAGTTCCTCAAGAAGGGAGTCCATTACAAGACACCAAAGAAGTGGTGAGATAACCCCCCCCCTGAGGACATCCTCTCATAGCCTTAGTTGAGATAGTGTTGCCGGAAAGGTGTACACATAGGGTGCGGGTTGACAGCATGTTTCTAATCCATCTAATAATGGATGGGTCGATACCATGTTGTTCGGCTGCATAGCAAATTGAGTCATAAGATGTATGATCAAATGCTCCTTCTATATCTAGAAAGGCGCCAAGGGCCATCTGCCCATGGGACAGAACATTCTATCCTATGTACCAGATGGTGTAAGGCTGTTTCCGTAGAAAGTCCTTTCTGATAGGCATATTGCCTATTGTGAAGTGGATGTTTTAAAAGAACAACATCCCTTAAGTATCTGTCAACCAATCTTTCCAAAGTCTTCAAAAGAAAAGAGGAGAGACTGATTGGTCTGAAGGATTTGGCAGAGGTATAATCAATCCTTCCTGCCTTTGGAATAAAAACAACTCTTGTCTTCCTCCAGTTCATAGGAATATAACCCAGTGCCAGACAAGAGCGATAAATATTTACAAGGGGAGGTGCAATAATTTCCATTCCGTTAATAAGAAGGGCTGGAAAAATTTCATCCTCTCCTGCTGCTTTGAAGGGTTTAAAGCTAGCAATGGCTAGTGTAACCTTTTCATATGTGACAATTCTTTTGGCAAGAGTAAAGTCCTTGCCTAAGGTTGTTGGTTGAGAAGAGATCTCAGAATCTCTTAAGTCTGGGAAGTGAAACTCCAGTAGGTGTCTAAAAGCCTCTTCCTCAGAAGATCCAAAGACCCCATTAGGCAGTAACAACGATCCCAGCTTTGTTTCCGAGCTTTTGGATAGAGCCTTGGTGAGCCTTGTGGCCACAGGCAAGGTACCTATGTTATCACAAAAGGCTCTCCAGGATGTTCTTTTCGAATGCTTAATGGCACGTTTATACTTTGAGATTCTTTATAGGAATCCCAGGCTTGCTTGGTACCCGTGACCTTCGCTTTATTTAGCAGTTTTCGGGTCTTAGTCCGGGGTCTATCTGAAAAAGGATTCCACCAGGTCACATTGTTCCTTCATTTTCCACGAAGTGGACAGTTTTGCTGATAGGCAGAGATGAGTGCATTTGTAAGAAAACAGACCGAGTTTTCTATGCCAAACTTATCTCGATATAATGCAGGAAAACCTGTCATACTACTTTTGAGATCCTCCTTATAGAAATCCCAATTCGTGAGTCTTGGGTTTCTAAAAAGATCTTCACTGAGCACCTCCGCGCTCAAAGAAAAGAGAATGTGTCGGTGATCCGACAGGAAGACCTCTTGAGAGACCCTCCAATTGCATACTTCAGTTCTAAGAACTGTAGAGGCAAGGGTAAGATCCAAAACTTCCTCCCTATAAGGGGTAGAGAAGGTAGGAACTGAACCAACATTTACGATGTCCAGATTGGTAGTCGAGAGGAACTCCAGCAGAGCCTCCCCTCTGGTATTGATGTCGCTACTTCCCCACACAGTATAGTGGGAGTTTGCGTCACATCCCAAAAGGAGTGGCAGTCCAGAGTTCATGCAGTAAGAAACCAGTTTCCTTACCTCCAAAGGAGGTGTATCGGAATTAGGTTCATTTGCAAAGTAGGCGGAAGCAATGACTATGTCGCTTCTGTTATTTCTTGGGGATCTGATTGCAACCAGATCCCTGGTACAGAATTCTGAGAGGAGGAAAACATTCCTGTGCTTTGTAAAAATACAGGCACGTGGAGTAGTCTGTGAGCAGAAGAGCAAAGATCCTCCACATCCTCCCAGTCCTCTAACTTTGTCCTTATAAATCCAAGGTTCTTGGATAAGGACGAAGTCCAAAACAAGCTCTGTGATTCTTTTACAAAGTACCGCAGTAGCCGCTGTACAGTGCTGTAAATTAATCTGTAAAAAAGAAAAAGACATAAATTAGCACATTTACTAGGTTAAAAGAAAAAAAATAAAACAAAACTTACCTAGTTGGAGACCTCCATTTTTTCAGGTATAGGAGGAGATCCTTCCCTGCTGTGGCCTCTAAAGAAGTCCCTTTTCCTAAGAATTTAGGTGTCTCCTTTAGAGTCACTTCGGCAACATCTAGGTTTATACTTGGCCGAAAGTTAATCTTTGCCAGTTCTTTAATTGAGTCCTCATCTAGTCCAATGACTAGCCTGAGTCCATGCTTCTCTTTCTTGGTTTCCAAGATTCTCCAAGTAGAGGCTTTTAGACCAGAATTCTGCCTTTCAAGCAGGTAGGTCGCCTCACTTGGATTAGTAATCTTGCCTGGGATCCAGAGCATGGCCCTGGTCAAACGGGGTATATTTGCAGCTTCCATAGCGGAAAGTGCAACCCCTTCCCAGATTCTCATGTTAGGTACTGTACTTATGAGCCAGTCCTTACTAAAGTTGTTGTCTGCAGTTACAAAAATAAATTCTGCCCTGCGTTTTGTGCCTCTAAAGCGAGGAACATGTCCTCCTTCTGGGATTTGGTGAATCAATCGTCCCACCGCGTAGGATAATTCCATCTGCTCTTCTTCCGTAAAGTTCTCAGATTTATTTGATTTACGGATTGCTACTTGAAGAGCAGGGTCTGCAGCTACTGCTTCAGCATAGCTGCTTGTACCGGTATTTCCAGATTGGTGTTCCCGTTGCCTTTTAGGTAGAGATCCTGCATTAGGTGGTGTGTTTCCTTGGGATCTGTCACGCTTAATGCCAGACCCCTTGGTCCCACTTGAGGGTGCAGCAGTCCCCGATGCTCCGTGGGAGGGCATGTTGGCAGCCCTTCCTGGTTGTCCAGTTGGGGCATGACCTCCACGACCCTTCCCTCGTGCACCGGTTGTGCCAGCTCCCCTCCCTGCAGTTCTACTGGTGGCGGCCAAAGCAGCTGCTTTGGCCCTCTTCCTCTTTTTTCTTTCCGCACCACTAAGTCTGGCGCGTTTTACAGCTTCCTGTATTCTCTCGGTAAGTTCCCTTGAAGGTTCCTTACCGGAGTCAGAACTTTGTAGATTCAGAGGTTTCAGCATAAGCCGTCCCTCTTCCTCTACAGTTTCGGGGAAGCTAGCTTCCTCGTTTTTGCCCTGGATAGGGATGTTTTTGGAGTTCTCTTCAGAGGAGTCCTCCATGGTATTTGAGTTAGTTTTACCCATATACGAGTGAATAAAAGGGGGAAATAAACAGTCACCCTGCGTAATGCCCCCATGCGCAGGGAAAGCCCTTTTTTTATTTACTCTAGGATTCGGACCTGGTTTCCCAGAGGCACCGTTCAAGACACTTTTAACCCCAGTGCCATACATCCATCGGCACGGTCCGCGTGACACCTTAGATTGGGGGGGAGTCTGGTTCGGGGTGCAACGCACTGCCTCGCCTCCCACAGTGTCCTCGGACCCAGTGAAGACGAGGATTTCCACTATCCACCACCCGTGGACCCGCCAGGTAGCTGACCTCCCAAAGCTCCCGGGTGCAAACTATCACCCGGCTCCTGGTTCTTACATTTAAGATTACCAATTACTTTTTCAACAAAATGATACTAATTATAACAGATTCATTTAACACTTTACAATTTCGCAGCTCAATAAACAAACTTTGTGTTCTAACAACATTTAAATTTCTTATTAGTAACAACAATATCTAAAAATCAGATTTAACATTTGAATATTAGAAATAAATGAAAGTTGTTTTTTTATAATAATTCATCATGTGAAGAATGTAATATATAAGGGACCATAACACACAAATCTTAGTAAACAAAAATTTGGGAAAAAAAAAAAAAAAATGCTTTGCATTTGAATGGCTTTCACCTGTTGTGTCCTTATGTGACTTAAATCTCCTGTCCTCGAAACAAATCTTAGTAAACAAAAATATACTACTTTTACATAATATGTGTGTTATGGTCCCTTATATATTATATTAATGAAGTTGTTATTTAACAATCTCAATAATTAAGTTTTTTTTTTGTTTTTAAATTCTACTGCTTTGTAAAAATTTAGATGTTTATTTATTAAACCAGTATCTAAATTTTTAACCTATTATCAATTTCAAACTCATTATACCTATTTAAATTATTCGTTCTAGAATTTCTTATTAACACTTTCAATCAATTTTCTTTTTAAATGCGTATAATTTCGCTCATTATGTATAACAGTGCAATTTATTTGATCTATTTCTCATGATACTAACGGTATCAATCAGTTAAATGGCTTTTCTTCTCTTACAATCTCATGTGTTCATTAAAATATCTTTGGTAAAAGCTAAATGGTTTCAAACATCTATGTGTTCTCATGTGCACAAATAACGTTTCTTGCAGCTGCAGGCTACAGTGTTACACCCTTTTTTGCATTTACAAGAGATGATGTTAAGTATGTTGTCCGGGGCTGCATTACGTGTGCTCCTGATGGGGACGATCCCTCGTCTCGTCAGCGACCACCCCCAAACTGACGGTACGTCTGGACCTGGAGGTACGTTCGAAAAACATGGTGGGTGGCCGCATCTTTGGTAGGTGGCAGCTGGCCAATAGGAATTTCGGTTTGGCGATAGACTTCGTAAAAAGTTGGTATCCGAGGTTGTCGAGGGAATCTGTTTCCATGTTCCCGCCGTACAGTGCCACCAGAATCTTCTGGCCTGCCTCGGAAACCTGGGAGGGGGTGGCTTCCGGGTCTTTGAACACAGCTGCAAGGGGATGTAGGGAAGTGTTCTTCTCGTAAATTCTGCAAACCTTCTTTTTCCCTTGTCCGAAGGGGGCTGACGTGGTGTCACACCCACTGACTGCATGCAGAAAGAGAATGTCTTGTGTGTCGATCTTTCATGAAGCTGCTGAATATAACAATGATGGGGCATTGCCTCTCCCATTCTTCTCGAAATAGATGTTTTTGTGTGAAGTGGAGGCGAGGGCTGTCAGTAACACTAGGAGATCTACATCTTCACCTGCGATAACACTGTCATATTCAGCAGCCTTCGATATTGCTGTGTGTACAATCATCACGTCTGCATCTTCAGTAGCCTGTTTCACCTCAATCCCCTTCGCTGTCATTTCTGTCATCAGCATTGTGATGAAGTTTCTTTTGTTAGTGTTTGATAAAAACGTCTCTTGAGACATTGTCACTGCAGTTGTTGCTGAAAAACAAATGTGGTGGACGAGTGCAGTACAGCCCGGTTAGATCTTTCTGCAGCTTTGGTGCTTTTTGATAGGAGGCGTCGTTAGGATATCCATCAAATACTACTGTGGTATTGCACCCAAAGTGTTTTTGCACATAGTCCACATAAGTCTGGCACGCTGATTGGAACGTGAGTGTTGTGATCTTACTCCATACAACCTTATGGAGTAGGAATCCTCCATCAATTACTGCATATTTTCTGCAGCCAAAGTTTCCTTCTCCTTGCATAGGGGTGAATATTGCATCATATAATGCTGACTTGGTGCCCTTATGCATTCCTTCCTCAGTAAAGAGCGACATTGGGAAGGGTGCAAGTTCATACCTGAACAAATCCTTGAGGTCTTCGTCAGGCTGCTTGGCAATGCAAACTCGCTGGAACAGAGTCAGTGGATCGACTGTAACTTTCTTGTCAGCAATTTTCAAAGAACAGGAAATGGATGCGAGGGTTATCACCTTATCCTTTCGTTTCAGCTTCACATTTTCAAACGTTTGTCCCACAATTTTCTTCATGCAGATGATACCAATTTCCCGCGCAGTGTGACAGTTCATATCTTCCTGACCGATTTCGCCTGTGCTTAAAGACACTATCTCCTTATTCTCAAGGAATGGTGGCTGTTCAGCAAACCAGCCCCGCAACTTCTCCATGTCCAGATTATCCCTAGTGATACGAGAAGGCCTCATATCTACATGTTGTTCAGCAGTGCCTGAATTTATCTCAGTGAACATCTCTACTTGTTCGCAGATGTGTTGGAGGCATAACATACCCAAAGTCCACCTAGAAAGTACACTGTCACTGACCCCACGACAACGCGTCAGCCCTCCGTAACTTTTCATTGCCCTCATTAATACCTGTTCAATACTCATGTCAGACCAAATTCCAGACCACAATTTTTCACTTCGACGAATAGTAAAGTTGCCTTGTTTCGTGAACTTACGGACTCTCCGGAATTTCACATGTCTTTCAGGTTGAGCATGTCTTGGTAGTAGAGATGTGCACTTTTAGCATAATTTAAATGACCTGCTACATGAAAGAAGGTATCATTTCTTTGACACTTTCGAGATGCAGTTTCCAATCACCCATCCGTTCAGCTTTAATGAAGTCTTTCATCAGGGTACACATACGGAAGCTACCGTATGGCTCGTTTCGGCGATGTATTTTCGTCCGTAAAACCTCGGGAAATTCAGTCGCTACCGTATGGCTCGTTTCGGAGATGTATTTTCCTTCTTTCCGCTATTTTTCTTCTCGATGCTTTCAATAACTCCTTGCTTTCAACCGTGTTACGTCTCTCTGCTCAAACCTTCGCTCCTGTATATATATATATATATATATGAGGTCTCCCACCCCCATTTACTTCTTAATTCCTAATAACCGGTACAATTTTCAGTTTTGCAGAATCTGATAATTATCCAAACCAAAACCCCTCGGTGCGGGTTCCTGTACGTGGTGAGGGGACCACCCATGGAGGGTTCTCTTTTCCATGAGCTACTCTCCATGGTTCCTAAACGCCCGCCCCCGAATCCAAGGTGGAAGGCATCGTGCCGATGGATGTGTGGCACTACGGGGTTATTTTAGTGTCATGAACAATCCATGTGGAAAAAAAAAAGATTGCCTGGCAACAAATCACAGTATTTAAACTGCTTCGGCAGTGCCTTCCAGGCAGATATGGGGATAGCTGCCTGGTGACTCCCCAGCTAAATTTTTTGTGTATGGATTCTAATTTTTTTCCTTTATTGGGAAGCAATTCCCACACCGTCGATGTTCGCTCTTCTTCTATTATCACTCAGACTTTTCTAATTATGCATTCTTTAACCCCTGAGACACCTTTGTCTAAACTGTCCCCTTTTCTCATCTCCAAAGCACTTTCAGGCGTAACTTCAAATATCAAGTCAGTCAAGAAACTTAGTCTGGCGATTTGTTAATCCAGCTGCCTTATTCAAAAGCTGTGGACCAACTTCTTAATTTGACAACTCTGGCAGATACTCCGGTATCTGTCATAAAGCACAAGACTTTAAACTCCAGTCGTGGCGTGATCCGCGAACCAGATCTGGACGGGCTATGTGATGCTGACCTTCTCGAAGGCTTTGCTTCGCAGGGTGTGACTGCTGTCCGACGGATTAACGTTCGTCGTGACAATAAGGAAGTACCCACTCTAACAGTTGTTCTTACTTTTAACACCTCCACACTGCCCACGAGTGTTACAGCTGGCTATCTTCGCTGTCCTGTACGTCCTTACATCCCGAACCCTTTGCGCTGCTTCAAGTGCCAACGTTATGGTCATGGCTCTGCAGCTTGTCGTGGCAAGTCCATCTGCCCTAAGTGTGGTGAGCCATCCCACGAGTCTACACCGTGCACTTCGCCTCTCAAGTGTGTCAATTGTTCTGGAGACCATCCTTCATACTCTCGATCTTGTCCTCGTTGGACGGAGGAGAAGGAGATTCAGACTATCAGAGTTAAACATTCTCTTTCTTATCCCGAGGCTCGGAGGATGCTTCTTGCTGTGCCAGCCCAAAAGACTTTTTCGTTTGCAGTAAAATCCAAACAGACAGCTTCAATCTCCTGTCAAACAGACATCACTTGTCCTCCTCGCGAGTCCTTTTCAGCCATATTTCAAAACATTGCTACTCCTACCACAACAGTTATGTCACAATCAACTCAATCTACGTCACAATCCACCATGTTATCTTTGCCAGTTTCTTCAAGTACTTCTAATATCCCTGCCGGTCTCAACTTCACTCAGAAACGACCATCTGTATCTCCACACCGACCTTTTCATCGCACTAGTTCACGTTCACCTTCTCGTGGCCGTCGGAGACATTTCTCTCCTAGACGGTTTTATGAAGACGATCTGGAGGACTCCTCCAAACACCCAAACTTTAGGGCACCACCAGCACCTCCACCTTGATTTTTAGGCTTTTACCCTTTTTTATCTTTTAATGGCCTTACTGTATTGGAATTGTCGAGGACTTCGCTCCAACCTGAACGATGTTAAAGCCCTCCTATCTACAAATCATCCAGTCTGTATGTGTCTCCAGGAAACTTTTCTTACAGGAAACGACACAGTTTCTCTTCCAGGATATTCCATGCTGAGTAAACAGCGAACCGATAGAAGCGGCGGAGGCGTTTGTCTCTTTATTCGACATGATACTCCATCCTCTCATGTCCCACTTACGACTTCTTTGTAAGCTGTTGC
>JAFIDM010062766.1:214-15551 GCA_023159025.1 Thereuonema tuberculata
TTTCCGTAGAAGTTACAGTTTTAATTATTACCAATCAATTTTGGCGTTATTCGATCAAAAGGGAATTTGTTTATAATATCATACTTTTATTAGATAATCAAGGTCTAAGATTTAAATGAAACTAAATTGACGAACATTCTGGAATTAGAATGAACTAAAAGTAAAAAAAATAGGTATTTGAATCAAAAGTAGGGTTTACAGAGACAAAATGGGAAATTCAATTGTAATTTTAAACATTAATTAAAATGATAAACTATATTTTTTAATCGGATTTTTTTTCAGGGTTCTAAGTCTACTGTTACAGTTTGGTATGAAAGATGAAACCCTTACTATTTTCTTGTGGCACTTTTAGTACGTTTCACAGATTATTCGGGTAAGTTGAACCTTTCATCGTTGTTTTATAATATAATTCCTTTTAAAAAGGTTTAAATTTGTTATAAAGGGATGACGAGAGAATTGTATCAATCAATACTTCAGATTGAATTCTTCTTCCGTTCAAACTGTGCTTGTTTTTAGTTTCTCAATAAGGAAATATAAAATAGTCCTCAATAATTAAAATGGCTTTCAAAACAGAAATGTTGAAATAGGAAACCCAGAATAGTTTTCTGAAAAAAAATAAGCATCGTTTCTCTAAATACTTTATATGATACTAGCAAATACCCGTGCTTCCATCGGGTTACAAAAAAGAGATGTTATGATGTGGTTGACGAAGAAATTGTATTTATGAGATGACTTTGAAACTTTTTCAGTCGGTAAAAAAGTCCTCTGGTAGTTAAAATTAATGTTTTAACTCGATAAGCCGTAGACATGAAATTAATATCGAGTTGGGAGAATATAAGACTCCCATCTCTTTCTGCCCTTCTCCACATCCCTATCACTTTAAACAATCCCCATTTGGTATAAAAGAAACGTGATGATTAGAAATTAGTTATATTCTGATTTTGTTACATGAAAACCGCGTTAAGTACCCTTCAAAAAAGTTTCTCCTTCCTATCCATTCGTTTACGCCCCATAAAATGTGAATTTCGAATTTGGATACATTTGACAAAGAAAATTCCTGAGAAATTTAGCTTTTCCAACTGAAGTTGTTTCAGAAAATCACATACCTTCATAAAATTTTGCCCCCCTCCCCCCTTCCCATTCCCGTTTATACAATTTATGACCCGAAAATCAAAAATTCATCGAATACGTATGTTTTCAATATTGACAAAGAACATTGATGTCATGTTTCCAACTAAACCGATGTCAGAGATAGTTTGTCCCCCCTCCCTCGTTTATATCCCTTACTCCGGATTTGAGTTTTCGTTGTAATGGAATTAAGAACATTTAATTAAACAAAAAAGTTAAGAAATTATTCAAAAATAATAAAAAAAAATCATTATCATAAGCAGCAAAATAAAGTAAAAAAAAAAAGAAATAGACAACAACAAAAAATATTGTGTTAGTTCGATTTAACCCTGAGGAAATAAGCAGGCTACAATTGAAACCTGGACACATCTCCCCATGGAGGTTGTGGTGGGTGAATCCATTTTTGTCTGGTTTTTGTGAGAGGAGAATCCAATTTTAAAAAACAATGTTAAAAAAACAGGGAAAAAAGGAAATACCAATAAAAAAAGTTATTTTCACGAAGCGGATTTGAACCCAGTAACAATACCTCTACTTGAAAATTATCAAAAATAAATTAGGGACAGGGGCGATGTGTCCAAGTTTCAATTGTAGCCTGCGGGTCCTAAAGAGTAATTCAGCAATGTCTGATCCAGATCAGTCAATGGACCTAGGAGTGTATTGCGAACAAACAAACAAAAAAACACACAAACCAACAAAGTCCTCTTCTATCTATATAGTAGATTATTTAAACAAAATAATTGAATATTCAGTTTAACATTGTAATTAGTATAGCGTACACTTCTGAACTAATCTTTGTGAATTACATTAACTTGTTAGAGTAGGACACGCCATTTGTGGATCAAAATAACAGCCTCCATGCCCTTGAAGTTATCAGCTTTTTTTTTAGTTAAAACACAATTTCTTGGGTTAACTGTTGAGTGAATAGATACTCACCATCTTGCAAAATTTCATATAAATTCTTTATAAATTTTTGTTTACTTGGTTTATCAACTTCTCTAGTACTGCTAAAAGAAGTGTTCTATTTACATTTATTCAGAGCGCTGTACTTCTCCGGCTTTCCATGATCATTAACATAGCATTCTACCTTTACAAGTTGTTTTTATTTTAAAAACTATATACAAACACGGCAGGATCCTAACATTATCTAAGTGGCGATCGTGCACAATTAAAAATATTTCAATTTAAGATTGGCAACAGGAATAATAGAGCTTTGAAGTGCGGAAACATAGAATGTTTTGAAATAAATGTTTGAATAATAAATTTTGTATTATTTTTCAGCTCAGGATCTAGCTATCGATTTTGAAAACCTAATAAGGAACTTACACGTAAGCGGCTCTTGTGGATTTCTCCGGAATGAGTTGGTGATTACAAGCTACATCAAATGCATAGAGGAGGAAGCAGGTTTGGACATCATCGAATCGTTTGATTCAGAATACAAGGAAATTGTGAAGCATTATTGCCGGTAAGATTTGTTTTTAGTCTTCAAATTGATTAAATGGTTTTTCGACTGAATAAAATACATTTCTGAAAATATCAATAATTAATTAAAGTTATTAAAATAATTATAGTTTAAAGTGTCCCACTAAAGGCCGATGTGGCCGTTGAGGTCGCGAGAGGTAAGGCTCTCGGCGTTCCGTGACCTGCGGAAATAAGTTGAGGCCGCGTGATCATCCCGACGTTCGCCCGACTAGATGAGAATAGAGCGTAGAAAAATCTCCGGCCCCTCCGCGGCTCCAGATCGAACTCATCACCTATAAAGCCGCAGCCAAATCCCTTACCACCCAGCAACCGGCCCAAATAAAATAGTGTTATTAAAAAGTTTTAACGGTATATATATATATATATATATATATATATATATATATATATATATATTCTTTTTTTTTAAATGAATGCTCTCTAGAAATAGCAGTTGATCGTTCCTTTCACATTTCCAAATAGAATTCTATCTATAGGGAATTTTAAAATGCTATTTTAATAATACTATGATTCTGAATTTCAGTTTTCTTTGAAACCCCAATTTATAAATGAAAATTCAAGTAAATATTTATAAACCTACTTGTTTTACAATGATTGCCAATTGTTAAGAATAGTTGTCCTCATTTGAATCAAGTTCAAAAAACTAATCATTATAACCGAAAATTACGTCAATATTTTACTCTGAACATGTTGTTTAGTGTTTCGATAGATATTTTGGGATTCCATGGTTATTTGGATAAATTTAATATACAGCGGTACCTCGACATACGAATTTAATTCGTTCCGTGACGATCGTCGTATATCAAAAAAATCGTATATCAAATCAATTTTTCCCATAGAAATTAATGGAAATAGAATTAATTTGTTCCAGTGATAGGAATTTACCCCAAAAAGAATAATAACATGCTTTAAATACCAACGAAATATAGATTTAATATATGATAAATACAATGTTTATTGTATGCATGATATAAATGTACTATATTTTTTTACTAAATGTACTATTTTTTTACTTACACTAAGACTAATCACTATCACTACCACTCTCACGTCTGGCCCTTTTGGCCTCAGTTGCAGTGGGTGTATCGCCACTAAGACGTGGTCTTTTCCAAAGGAAACGATCAAGGAAGATCTGTTTCTGTCTCTTTTTTAGAATGTTTCTAAAATGGGCAAGGCACCTGTCATTGAACAATGCACTGGCTCTCCCTGAGACAATTTCTCCGGGTGTCTCTTTTCAACAAAATCGGACACTTCTTGCCACGTATCAAGGATATCACGAATTTCACGTGAAGATAACACCTCCTCTTTCTCGACCCCCTCCTCACTGCTGAGTTCCTTCATCACCTCTGAGTGCATCATCTCTTGTAACTTCTTCATTCTCCGTCGTGAGTTCTTCTGCATGCTTCTGCACCAGATCCACAACATCTAGCTGTACTAGCTATTCGTATCTCAAAAATATCTTCGTATTTCGAGGCGTAAATTATATGAAAATTTTCTTCGCATATCAAAAAAATCGTATATTGGGACATTCGTATCTCAAGGTGTTACTGTATTAGCGTCGGCTGTATTATAACATAAATAAATCAAAATCAATGTAAAGAGAACATACTATTTGTCAATTGATGTAACTCTTTAAATGTGTTTTCTAATTCCTTGAAGTTTAATGATTTCTCAGTTTAAGTTCTCTACCAAACTTAAAAAAACAATAGATTATTCATTTAGTATATTTCAAAAATTTTCCCGTGTTTTAGTGTCAAGCAGTTGTTTTAGTGTCCAGCAGTTTCTCATGTTAAGGAAAAAAATCTCCCTTATAAAAGCAATATGTGGTATACAATTAACAGTGACGAAAAGCAAAACATCCAATACCATATACACAATTAGTAGGAGTGTAATTTACTTTCTTTGAAATAAGCCATTATAGATTAGTATTTGTGAATTGAATTATAAGAAATGTAAAGTGTGAATTATGAAGTATGTCTGTAATTTAACAGACTACATATATATTATCATAAACAACAATTTTTTTGTTTGGTATTGTTACAATCAATCTATCTTAATTACGTTTCATCTTGGGTGAACTTACATCTTCTAACAATCATTTTCCGCGATTATATTCAAAGTTTAAAAAACATTATTTTAGATTTTTAAAAATTTGGTTCTGTAAATTTGCATGATTCTATTCTTCATTTTTCTTTAATTTAAGTAATAGTTGAAATTCAGTAGATTTCTATTGTATCAGAACACTGAAACACTAGAAGTCGTGTTATGTACATATTCTCTCCAAGAAAATAGAGTTATAAAAAACTTAAAACAAAAAATCGTTTCTCTAATAATGTATTAGTTCTTTTACCAGAGCACCATAAATTTTGAAAATTTAACTTAAAACTTGTAAAGCATATTGGATTGATAATTTTTTATTTTTAATTTTCAAACCATTCTATAATTAAATTAAAATTAAGAAAACAATCAATGTATTTGGCTTTAACGAGGTGATACTCTGGCTTTTCAATTCAAAATGTCTTGACAAAAAGTGATACAAAATTTGTAAAATAATGTTGCTATGCAAAAATATTTATTATTAGCGTAATAGTTAAAATTTTTAGAAAAAACAAAAACTGCTTATCTTAAAATTGTTTTGAAGTTATTTTTTTGATGGGTTATGAAGTAAAGTAAAAAAAAAATGTTTTCATTAACAACTTTCTATACATCCTTCAAATTCATTTGATCATCTTCGTATCCAAAAAAAAAAATGAAGCCTATTTTTGTGGAAATAGATAATCCGTTTGTTTTTTGTTAATTCTACTTTTCGCAGCTGCACGACAGTGAAGTTGAACTTGTCAAAAGTTAATATGATTTAGTGATTTTCCTTCCACTCATTCCTCACGTCCTTATTTCTTAGGAAAACAGCCTGTGGAGAATTGGGTTTTGTAATAGTTGCGTTCAAAGACATAATAAAACGGAACGTTTTGAACGAAGATAAAATGTCTATAAATTGTTTGGCGAAATTATAATGAAAAAGCATAAAGATGAAATATTATAATGTAAATAATCCATTTTAAAATTGAAAATTACAAATAACAGAGTATTTATTACAGCTCGATAATTTTTTTGGAAGAATGAAAAAGGAGATCTAGAAATATAATAATTTAATGTATAATTCGATTAAATAAACAGGAACTTCCTGTTTTTATCCTGCTTTCCTATGAAAGTGAGGCTTAACAAATTGGTCAGTCTGTTTATGGCCGTGTGTGTGCATCCAGTTGTGAATGTTTATAGTGTCTTTTTGTTTACAGCAGATATTAAAATATTATAAGCGTACTTGTAAATACAACAATCCCAGTTTTAAACAAAGCGCACGTCAAATCCTTGCTTTACATTTATACTTGACTAATATCTAATGAAAGCTCAACGTGACGTAAAAAAGTGGCTACAACACAAGGGCCCCGTCTTTCATGTGCCTGGATAGACAAACGCATCAGTGATGCAAATTACTTCGCAAAAAAATAATGTATCTCTGCCACTTTAAAAGCACTAAGTTTCCAATAATGAGTTGCTTTTCGTACACAAGAATTTTAAACTTTTTTTCTGATCGACTATCGTACATATTATGATCGTACGGCTTTTTAATTACAAAAAATATTTTGTTTTATTAGACATAATTAAATGATAGGATGTGTTTAAAAAATTTTCGTCACGATTTCAAAATTAAAAACGATTTAAAACCTTTACACTCAAATATTTGTTTCAATCCATATAAAGTGTTCCAAAAAAAATTTATTGGTTCCTGACCACTTTCACAAACAATTATTTTTTGTGTGCTGTTAACCCTAACTGTCCCTTTGGACAGTTCAAAACCAACAATATTAATTTTATATGCAACGTAATTTCAACATGGTGGCCATTTTTGTATTGCGGCGCATGCCGTTTTTATCCTTTGTAAGCGTTTGCAGTGGGCCAATAAGTGTTAATAAGTGGGCCCGGTAGCCGAGCGGGTCAGGCGCTTGGCTGCGGATTGGAGGTCGCAGGTTCGATTCCCGGTCTCGGCGGAGAGCGGGAATTTTTCCACGCTCCATTCTCCTCCAAACGGGTCTTAGGGCCTACCCAGCCGTCTGTAGAATGGGTACCGGGTTTCTTTCCCGGGAGTTGGGCTGACCTCCCGCCTCAACCTAGTCCCGTTAGTCAAGTAACGCCGGGAGCCTTACCTCCCTCGAGCCCTTGGGCCTGCATAGGCCTGTCGTGGCATTCTTTAACTTTAACCGTTTGCAGTAACTTTGATATCTCAGGTTTGGTACACCCTAGAACCATGAAATAAAAACTGTGACCTTAAGCGCATTACAGGCTGCAAAATGTGATTATGTACACTTTTCTCTTAAAATCATTTCTTCTTAATAAATTTTGAGCTCAAAATTTCTCATTGCCATTGCAAACACTGTCATTTTCAAACATTTTTTTTGGAGGCAAGGCAGCTTGTTTGAAGGTTGAATTTCTTGGAAAGAACTACTATTAGTACTAGTACTATTTGTAAAACAATTTGGAGTTTTGAGACTCAAGTGCTTTTTATTCTGGAGGAATTATAACATGATTTTTTTGTAAATTTACAACAACTTAAGGTATGAACATCTCTGGTGGGCAGTTGCTTAAAATTCTAAAATTTCCACATATTGAGATTCTACGTAAGAGATAACTTGAGTTAAAATTCTGACTTTGAGATTCAACTGGTATAGGCAATACAGCATTGTAGAAACCTATCAAAAATGCACGAATATACTATTTGTGAAGCGACACTTACTTTTATTATTTTGTAATTCTTGCTTGACAGAATACTATTGGGTGAGTGCAAAAGTTCGATCCGTTTTTATTTTACCCAAAAGTTCTACGCATAAAGAAGAGCAAATAAACGAAAAATGAACAGTACTTATTATTGTGCATAATCCCCATTGCTATCTAGGACCTCTTGCCATCTTTCTGGTAGGAGATGAATCCCACGTTGGTAAAATTCCGGCGGTTTCGAGTCAAAAAAGTCTTGGATGGCAGTTTTCACAGCATCAAGATCATCAAAGATTTTATGACTGAAGGAATTGTTCAACGCACGAAATAGGTGATGACAGTAGCAGGTGGCCTGGCTTTATCTTGATTAAGGATAACACCGCGACGATTGATGAGACCTGGCCGCCTTGCTACCAAATTTAAATGCAGCATTGATGGTTTGGTTGAGTGGCAGGACCTCCCAATGAATTATTCCCTGCACATCACACCACACACACACTAACACCTTCTTGCGATGAAATTCAGCTTTCGAAGTCGATGCAGGCGGATCAGAATGGCGACACACAGTACTACGACGCTTTACGTTACGGTACATAACCCATTTATCATATCCTATCACAATTCGTGTCAAGAATAGGTCATTTTTGTACCGGGAAAGCAAGGAAACACAGGTGGCGATTCGGTCATCCCGTTGCTTAGCTGTCAGGCTATGTGGAACCCAACGATCCAACTTTCTTGTAAAACTCAACTTAACCAGCCGTCTCTCGACCGTTGTCCGGTGTACGTTGAAGGTCTCCGCTAATTCTTGCACGGTAGGGTTCGGGCTGTTCCGTATGGCTTGGTCAATCGTCCTCTCCAACGTGTGATATCCGTCCACTCCTAGCCTATCTTGGCAGCTTCTGTCTCCTTCCCTAAATTTACGTAACCATAGACGACATGTGCTTTCGTCTATTGTATCTTCCCCATAAACTTGACAAACATTGCGACATGCTGCAGCTGTCGTACTCTTTTTATCGAACTCGTATAACAAACAATGTCTTATATGCTCCTTCTCGCGTTCCATGTTAAACCCTCTGATATTTTTTTGAGATGATTAATTTTGTGAGACACGATGCATTTATATGTGAGGCATCCACACGTTTGATGGGCAGACGATTTGCGATATTACAATGTCATGTGTGAGGGCAATTCCATTGCAAATTTTCATTTCCAAAAACGGGTAGAACTTTTGCACTCACCCAATATAAACTCTCAAAATCTACTATTATATAATTTTTATATACAGATAATAATATTAAATTGGTCTGGAAATGTTTTCTGGTTTTGAAGTTAGGAGATTTGTGCATGTTTTAACAAGCTCTGACATGTCCGCTTTTGCTAATCAGAAGCGGCTTATTCTTTGCAATTTGGATGAATTGTTTATAGAATTAAAAGACAAATATCCTGATTGCAAAATAGGAAGGTCAAATTCATATAGCTCCGACCAAAATGGTGTGTGATTGCTGGATCCTTTGAGAAACACGCCGTTTGCATATGTATTTACCATCAAAACGTTAAGTTGATGATTGATTGTGCAAAGCTGAAAACAGACAACAAGAACCTTCTTGGTAGGCTTGTTTGTAATTTGCAAAGTTACAACTGTATGATGGGTAAATGTGATTAATTTCCAGGACAGGAAGTTCTAGAAATGTTTCAATTGTTTGAAGAAAGTGATGCTATTTGTGAAGCGACGCAACACCTTTATTATTTTGTGATTATTGCATGACAGAATGCTATAAAGTCTCATAATATAATATTAAAGCATATTATTACACATAGAAACAAATATCATGTGATTTTGGTTTTGAAACTGATACTAAACAAAATAAAAGCTGTGGTTGTAAACAAAAGAAAATTTGTCTACAATTTGAAGTAATAGATATGCAATTACTTAAACTGCTGGCTATTTTACAAGAAATGAATTGAGATTAGCTTACCACTATCTCATTTCTTTATTAGAAGTATTGTAATAACTTCACATAATGCTGATGATATGTTATGAAAGCGATTGGCTTTTGTGGAGAACTCGGATCACATAGGAAGCTACACTCAGTCGTCGGATATCTTGAACGTTGTTCTTGGTCCATGTGGATATTAGAACCTGACATAGACATCCTTATTTTCAAAGTTTATGTACTCAATGATTCATAGTCACCACTGTTCATCGTAAACACAGGCAACAATGTCACTGTTCCTGAGAGCCAGTGACACAGCTTTGATGGTAATAAAACAGTTGAAACATTTCTAGAACTTCCTGTCCTAGAAATTGATCACATTTTCCCATCATACAGTTGTAACTTTGCAAATTACAAACAAGCCTACCAAGAAGATCCTTGTAGTCGATTTTCAGCTTTGCTCAATCATTCATCAACTGAACGTTTTGATGGTAAATACACATGCAAACGGCGTGTTTCTCGAAGGATCCAGCAATCACACACCATTTTGATCTGGCTATATGAATTTGACCTTCCTATTTTGCAACCAGGATATTTTTCTTTTAATTCTATAAACAATTCATTCAAATTGCAAAGAATGAGCCGCTTATGATTAGCAAAAGCGGACATGTCAGAGCTTGTTAAAACATGTACAAATCTCCTAACTTCAAAATCAGAAAACATTTCCAAACCAACTTAATATTATATTCTGTGTATAATAATATGTATAATAGTAGCTTTTGAGAGTTTATAGTATTCTTTCAAGCAAGAATCACAAAATAATAAAAGTAAGTGTCACTTCACAAATAGCATATTGATGCATTTTTGATAGGTTTCCACAATGCCATATTTCATATACCAGTTGAATCTCAAATTCAGAATTTTAACTCAAGTTAGCTCTTACATAGTACCTTAATATGTGGGAATTTCACAATTTTAAACAACTGCCCACTAGAGATATTCATATCTTAAATTGTTGTAAATTTACAAAAAAGTTCCTCCTGAAAAAAAAAAAGCACTTGTATCTCAAACCTCCAAATTGCTTTACGTATGGTACTAGTACACAAGTACTTCCCAAACAAATTTCAACCCTTAAACAAGCTGTCTTGCCTCCAAAAACAACTATTGAAAAATGACAAGTTTTGAGCTCAAAATTTATTAAGAAGAAATGATTTTAAGAGAAAAGTGTACATAATTGTAAGGGATTTTAATTTTAAAAGTATAAAAATTAAAATAAAATTTAAGAAACGAGCTTTAAAAGTATTTGTTTAAAAGTCATGCAACCGGAGCTGAAGTGCCGAACTAACGGAAGTTCAAGTTGTTAAGGAAACAAAAGAACAACAATAAAAAACTCTGATTATGGCGGCGTTCCGAGGATGTCGAAAAATAGCGGCGAAGCTATAGACATCGTTAGTTAAATTGAAATAACCAAGTTGAAATGTTATTTGACAGTGTTAAAGTAATATATAAAGATAAGTTTGAACTAGTTGTAGAGGTTAATCTTGTAGATTTTAAGTGAATCCAAAGTGATTCTAGTTGATCAATCGGTTATGGTTAACAAAATAACTGATGATAGCATTAATAAATAGAAGCGATCCTGAAGATATGCAATCTGAGATCAGAACTTCCCGATGCTATGCCCCATCAACGCAGATGATATTTATCAAGGAAGTAAGATAAATAATCAGCGAACTCAATTGATCGTAAGTACGTTCCAATTTGTGTAATACACAAAGACGATAGGGAATGAACACAAACAAGACTAGGAGAATATAAATGAAGATAATAAATGGATTCGACATACAACTATATAACTTTAGTGCAACAAAGTATAACACTGAACTTTACTTTTGATTGACAGAATAGAAATTTGCTAAGATCATTAATTGCAACGAGTTAAGAAACCTTAGTGGAACTCAAGAATATTAAAGTATTTAGCAAGCGAACTATTAAAGTTAATGAACAAATATATTTGCAGAATATGAAGAATAAATATATTTAAGAACATAAGGTGATTTATTGCATAAGGTGAAATACTATTAAAGATTATTGTATTGCTTTAGGGATTAGCAATTAGTTACCAAGAACATTTTCACAGTGATAAAGTTGTGTACTAACTATTGTGATTATTGAGAATAGAAAATCATACAAGTGTAGGACATATGTTAAATCTAGGTACTAGGAATTTATTACTTAGCTAGATAATTTTAGAGAAGACACTAAAGATATACTTTTGATGAAAGCCTTACCTTAGAGAAATTAAAAGTCACTTATCAAATGGAGATAAGATTATGAAGAACTCAACTTTATTAGAACTTTCATTCAGTAATGAGAATAACACTTAATTGTGTTGTGTCAACAAGAATAGATATTATAAATTTTCTTGTTTAATCTAAAATATGTTTTTCTTTTCATTTAACATATTTCTCAAGTTACAGTCATACTCAGTAAATTCCAGCACACCTGTTATTATTGGTTTAGTCATTTATGGGCCGCTTCACTAATAGTAACAACCAAAGATAATATAACTATAACAATAATCAAACTTGCAGCCTGTAATGGGCTTAAGGTCACAGTTTTATTTCATGGTTCTAGGATGTACCAAACCTGAGATATCAAAGTTACTGCAAACGCTTACAAAGGGTAAAAATGACAAGCGCCGCAATACAAAAATGGCCGCCATGTTGAAACCACTTTGCATAAAAAAATTAATATTGTTGGTTTTGAACTGTTCAAACATGGGGGTAACAGCACACTTAAAATAATTGCTTTTCAGAACTGTCAATCAACCAGTGCTGGACCACTTCATATGGACTGATCCATAATACAATCTTAGTCCATTATTTATGTTATAGATATTTGTATACCAGTACATTATTTCTATGTGGTTTCCAAACAAGGCAATATTCATGAGGACATATTGTCAGTCAATTCGAATTGGAGGACTAAATCTCCACCACATTCATCCTTGAAGGGCAGTGTGGCGCGGTTATATTTCTATATGATATATATAATATATATATGAGCATATTTAGAAAAAGATTTGTAGGAATCTATATTACTAAAATCATTTATTTCTCTGTCTGTCTGTGTGTCTGTCTGTCCGGAGCAATTTTCTGTGAGAATGGAAAATAGAAATAAATTTTACAACGAAACATCCACGCCAGGAATCGAACCTGCAACCTTTTGATCCGAAGTCAGATATCTTATCCAATAGGTTATAAGGACTACAACTCTCTTCATATTGTTTTTTGACTTATCTCTCCTTTCCCTTCCCGCAATCAATAAGGAATGTATTCAATCTTTTTTTTTGGAATCTCAAGATTGTTTATTTATTTCCCGTCCGTCAGTTTATTTGTAATTCGAAACTGACTATTAGACCTATAATTTCCGAAACGTTGCAATATTTTAAATATTCTTACTTAACCAAATTCTATGTGATATTGAAAAATATGTTCGTGTACACGGCAGATGTTGGAGTAAAGAAAATAGCGTCTGGAAAGAAAGAAGCACTTTTTTTTTGAGGAGGAATACCGAAAAAATCACTATTTGCAGCTCAAAACTATCAATATTTGTAATCAAACGTCACTGAAAAGTGACAATCTATATAACTAAAATCTTTTATTTCTCTGTCTGTCTGTATGTCCGTAGCAATTTTCTGTGAGAATGGAAAATAGAAATAATTTTTAGAATGAAACATCCGCGCCAGGAATCGAATCTACAACCTTTTGATCCGAAGTCAGATGTCTTATCCTTTAGGCCATGGGAACTACAACTCTCCTCATATTGCTTTTTGACTTATCTCTCCTTCCCATTCCCCCATCAATAAGGAATATTCAACCTTTTTATTGAATCTCAAGATTGTTTATTTCCCATCCGTCAGTTTATTTGTAATTCGAAACTGACAATTAGAACTATAACTGCCGAAATTTTGCAATATTTTAAGTATTCTTTCTTAACCAAATTCTATGTGATATTGAAAAATAAGCGCGTTTACACGGCAGATGTTGGAGTAAAGAAAACAGTCAAGAAAGAAAGAAGCACTCTTTTTATGAGATAGATTACTGAAAAACACTATTTGTAAATCAAATACCTGGAATCACGTCAAAATTAAGAACTTATCAAAGAACGAGATTGTCGATAACATCACTCGAGTGATAAGTCAAAGAATACAAGGTTAGACTACAGAGTATTTAAGTGAGACTAAAATTGATACTTCTGATAATCCACAACATGAACATCTCTATCTGCCTGAATATCTTAACTCATTGAATCTCAGCGGTATTCCTCAACATCGTTTGTCATTGAAGATTGGATCTCCAATAATGTTGTTACAAAAAATCAATCCCAAGTTTTGACACTGCAACGGAACTCAACTTAAATGCCGTTTATTCGATAATAATCTCATAGAAGCCGAAATTATAACAGGAACTCACAAAGGAGATTTTGTTTTCATCCATAGGATGTCTATGAAATCAAACGATAATCTACTTCTATTCACTTTCACAAGAAAGCAATTTCCGATCAGGCCTTCTTACACGATGTTTATCAATAAAGCTCAAGGACAGACTCTTAAATAAAATTGCCATCTATTTGGAGAACGTTGTCTTCACTCACGTACAACTTTATGCCATTGAGTCACAATTCATCAGAATTTGGTTATCTTCACTCGAAAGAATAGTCACAATCAATTCGTCGCGAAGAATTTCGTATACAAGCTATGATCTTCATTTATCATCTATATTAACAAACATCCATCTCAACATATCTCTTCTTTCAATATCTATATCAGTTAATTTGCACATGGATAATGGTTGTAATTAAGAAAAGAGATTCAAGGAAAAAAGAAGCACTATTTCTATAAGATAGAATACTGAAAAATCACTATTTGTAACTTAAAAACCAATGGTCTTTGTAACTCAAAAACCACTGAAAAGTATTTCTATATTACTTAAAGCTTTTATTTCTCTGTCTGTCTGGTGCAATTGTTGTAATTTGTAAAAATAGAAATAATTTCTACAAATTCACTAAGGTAATCAAACATGCAACCATCTGCTCCGAAGTTAGACTTCTTAGCCATTAGACCATGAGGACTACTTTCTAATCTCCATAAAAAATAAAAATATATCATAAATATATGATTCACACGCTGGTTCTAAAAGCAGTCGTGGATTGACAGAATATAAACATCAGAAATTAACTTAAAAAAAAAACTTTAAAAAATTTTAGTTTTAGTTTACTTGATGTAATTTGTGTGTAAGTGTGTTTTTAATAAATAAAAAGTTGTTTTCGCTTCCGGAGCGAAGCGACGGGTAGCCGACTATTTATTACTATTAATTTAGTAAAATTCTGAAATTATATTTCTGACCAACCATAAAAAAATAAAAAAAAAAATTAAAAAAAAAAACATCCTTATGCCTATCAAAATATTGTTGCAGTACTTAATACACCGAAACCTGTATTATAAATAATATAATGAAAATTAATAATTATGAATGAAAGATATTGAGAAGACTTAAAAGGTAGGATCAAAGGAAATGACTATTGAAGAAGTCGTCATAATGACGAAATTTACAGGTGACACGTTGCGATCAGGATATAGTTAAGTGTGCTATATTTAAATAGGAATTTACCGCTGGATAGATCCTTTCAGTAGATTTGAGAAACCAAATTCAGCAAAATTTTTTAAAATGAAGACTGTTCTTTATAGAAGCCAAGACCAAATTAATGATGATGGTGGAAGAATTTTTTGCTGTAATTTTCCAAGCAAAGTCTTATTAAAACAATTAAAATTAAACATTGTAAAAGCGATTCAAGCCAAGAAAATATTTATCCTAATGCAGTATTTATAATTGACATAGCATATTAAAAATATCATCAAAATATTTTTCGAAATTAAAATTTATCAATTTTTAGAAGAAAGTGAAGGCGTTTACTGAGTTGATAAAGAAAGTAGAGTCTTCGTTCACAAATTTTTAATTTCCTTAAAA
>JAFIDM010062767.1:0-15548 GCA_023159025.1 Thereuonema tuberculata
ATTAATATTTTTTTTTCTGTTGATCCAAAAACTGTTTTATTTCTTTAGTATAAAATTCAAGGAAAAATGAACTGCAGCTTTTAAGTGAGAAAACATACTTGATCGACTCGTGTATTTTTTTTAATGTCTGAATATTATTTTAGTAGATTTCTATGAGTTCTCCATTTGTCAAGTGAGGACTAAACCTCCAGTAAAAGGAATAATCATTTTTTTGAGGAGTGAGAACATAATTACGTTTTGAAAATGAGATACAGAATAAAATCCTGAGTATTAAGATTGACAAAATATTTGCTTCTAATTTCTCGAAAAGAATTTAGTTTTAATATTAGAAATATACTCGTAAAATACAGTAATATGAAATAAGGCTTTTCGTCATTTTTAATGTATTTTCTAATTTTAATGAACAATAACATAAAACCACTGTTTTCTTTCTCGAGAATTGAAAAAATAAGTTTCAACTAAATCGCCGAATTCTCAACAAAAAATATTTCAGAAAACGTGAAATCTCGAATCTTCAAAACCATAAACTTCTCAAGAAATCACGGTGAGTTCAATTGTTAATGATTAAACAAAATTATTATACTCGTATTTTTAATTCATTGTTTGTAAATTTTATCAAAAATAGAAAATTTTTAAGACAACATAATCTTTTCAAGTTTTTTCCTAATTAATAAATTGGATCTTATTTCCTTTCGATTTAAAAATAATTACTGTTCAATAATATCCTGCTACTGTATTTATTTTATTTTAGGGAATTCTTCTCTCAATGAATCGAATTTCCTAATGCTGATGGCGTTCCAAATATCGCGTGGAGTTGACTTGAGTTCTGAGTAGGTCACATGGTATATTGTATTATTTATTATATAAGCTGTCTATTTCCTTTCATTTTTATGAAAAAAAAATATTACTGTAATAAATTGTTATTCCATTTCGAAAGCTCTTTTCTCTAATACAGCAGATCTTGATATTAAATTGATTTCCACCTGATATGCGGAATGATAGCAAATTAGGAAATACACTTAATTGTTTTAAGTGCGACAATAAGATTTCTTATGTTGAGTCTATTAAATCTCTTTTTCTTCCATTCTAACAAAGAACCCTTGGTAAACTATTTTATGTTTCTCCAATCTATATTACTAAAATCTTTTATTTCACTGTCTGTCTGTCCCGCTCAATTTCCTTTGAGAATGGAAAATTGAAATAATTTTTACAATGAACGTCGTCGACGGGAATCGAGCCTGCAACCTTCTGATTCGAAGTCAGACGTCTTATCCATTAGGCCACGAGGACTACAATTCACTTTGAATTGTTTTTTGACTTATCTATCCTTCCCCTTCCCCCTCATCAATAATGAATGTATTCAACTTTTTTTTTTTTTAATCTCATGATTGTTCATTTATTTCCGATCCACCTATTTATTTGTATTTCGAAAATGTCAGTTAGAACTATAATTGCTCAAACGTTCCAGTATTTTAAATATAATATCCTTACTTAACAAATTCTGTGTGATATACTGTAGAAAAACAAGGGCGTGTACAAGGGGGATGGCCTAGTTATTATTAATATCAAAAAATATCAAACATAATATAAAAAAAAATGTTATGATATATTTACGAATCGATCTTTTACTGAAGTTTATTGACCCATATTTTAATTAATTGTAATCACTTTCAAAGCAAACAATCAAACTCAACAACAACTGTTACTGAGAATTTTGCTCAAAGCCAGTCTGAAAAGGTTTTTTTGTTAGTGAAAAGGTAGAAAATAATTAAAGGGAAAAAATACAACACTAATAACAAACAGTGCAATTTAAAATTATTTCTGTTTTTATTTTGTTAATTCATTTTGACATTTATAAGGTGAATTATAATCTTATGTGAATTAAAATCTAACTCTTCATCCTTTCATGTTACTACTTCATTTGAACTCCATTTTTGTTTGATCAAAACTTGAACAGATTTAATTTTATCTCACCGCCTTATTTCCTAAAAAATGATCCCACCACACGAAATTTATATACATTAAATTAATCTATTTCCTTAAAATTTGTTACTAAATTTAAAGTTCACGAAGTTTCTACAAAGATTTGAATTTCTCAATTAGTGTGATTTTCCTTTGTATGATACACTATATGGCCAAAAGTATCTGTTGTACAATCGGAAAGTGGCAAATATTAATAGGATGTCAGCTTTAGCATCAAGCACAGTCTGTACTCGTCTGGGAAGCCATTCCACCAGGTTTTGAAATATAAAATACACTTCTCTAGAAATCACAATCAGTTCAGTTGTTAATTAAAAAAAATCATTACGCTCGTATTTCTAATTGATTGTTTCTTAATTTTATCAAAAATTAAAATTTTTTAACATAATGTTATCTTTTTAAATATTTTATTAATTAATATATTGTATCTTATTTTGTTTCGATTTAAGAATAATAACTTTTCAATAATATTGTGCTACTGCATTTATTTTTGGAATGTCTTTTATGAGATTCAGAAGATGACTTTTAATGAGGTCAACAGATATCTCATGTTACACTTTTCAAATCTATTATTTATAAGAAAACTTTGAACGTCATTTTCAAAGCAAACAATGACATTAAACATCTGTGGCTCATTTTCCTCGTGAAAATGTTCTAGTTTTGATAATGACAAGGAAAACAAAATACTAATAAAGAAAAATTCAATATGAAAGAAATAATGAATAATCTAATTTAAAATTATATTTTTTCTCATTTTTTTTATATTCAAAATTGTTTATTTCCATTTATTTTAGTTTATTTTTTTCTTTTTAGAGATATTGTAACTGAGTATTTTCTCGTTGTATCTTTTCTACAAAATAAAATAAAATAAACATAAGAATTAAACACACTTCCTAATAACTGCTTCCTAATAACAAAGTTTTCAAAAACTTAATTGACCCAATGTTGTATTTTAAATTTGCAATTAAATTTATTTGTATTAATTATTTCTAAATTTATTTAAGAAATGGTTAAACTACAATAACAGACGAAAGAGGCCAAATGCAATGGTTCATTTTGGACTGAACACGATTGCAATGATTTCTTTTTGCTGTTTTCTTGTTTTGTAAAACTCTACTACTTGCAGCGGGAGTGAAATCCATTGCCTTTCACGAAATTGAATTGATCACCGTGGGTGTATCTGAGTGATGAGTCCTAACAAACACGAAACAGCTAATCTTGTTTCCCATTCGCGATAGCTCAATATGCGAATGGAAAACTGCTAACTCAGTTATATATCTTTTTATGTTTAATATCTTCTTGTCCGCTTATCTATTTATAGCTCCTGACACTAAAACAACTGAGTGATTTTTTTTGTTTTAAATTATGAATTTTAATCAAACAAACATTTATTATTGTTTCTATCTCTTACAAAAAACACTGAAATCCCTCTAAAAAGACTGGTTCATTGCTTTTTTTTATTGTTTGAATGCTTGGTAGAATTATTTTGGTTTCCATCCCCCAACCATTCTTCAAAATTGACACTAAGTTCCTCATGATCAGTTCTCGTGTGAAATTTCGTATCAAATTTTAAGGAATTAAAATAACTTTATTAATGAAAGATTTCGAGGGGGTGGTCGTTTTTTAAGGCTTGAGGGGATGAAATTAAACTAAATTTATTCAGGATTTGATCAAGGAAAAATGTTCAAGTGGAGAAGTAAGATGTGGCAGGATTTCAATTCCTATTAAAAAAAGGAAGATTCTTAAATCGAAATTAGAAAACAAAAATAAAGAACTTTTAATTGTTATTATAGCTAATATTGAATTTTTCCCTTTAATTCTTTTCTACCATTTCAATAGCGAAAAGCTTTACACAATCACTAATCATCAGTAAAAGCTGATCAACAGCTGTTGTTCCTAATAACCTTGCTATTAATCATTCTGTTAATTTCATTGTTTGCTTTAAAAATGATTTTCCAAATAATAAAAGTCAATAAGGTCAAGGGAAGGAGTTTATGTCTGTACGTGACTTTACAGATCTATTTCATTTTAAAAATATTACTTCAGATATTTTGGATATTATTTTTTTTATTGTTCAGTACTAATATTAACTTGGTTAATACAAAATTGTTCAAAAGCATTTTTTGTTGTTGTTAAAATGAAAGGAAAATATATTTAATTGATTCAGCACGTGATTTCTTATTTAACTTAAATATTTGTTTCTTTGTTTGTTTCCTCTTTAATATGCTTGTCAATTTATTCAGGTATCACATTAAACTGATTACACGGAGTTCCATAAAATTTTTTCAACGGTTCATTTATGGTCCAATTAAAATATACTTGAACCTTTTTTTTGTTTTCAGTCCTCTCTTTTAAATTTGTCTTATATCTTCAGTTGTTGATAATTTCAGACATATTTTCTCTCTTACAGCGTCAAATTTCAGCCCATGGCTATTATGAATCTACTTATTTTTTTGTAGGGAATTCTTCTCTCCAGGAGTGGAATAGTCTGTTTCCTAATTCTAATGGCGTTCCAAATATCGCATGGAGTTACTGTGAGTTGTGAGTAGGTCACATGGTACATTTATTGTATAACCTGCTTATTTCCTTTCATTATAAATTGTTACTAATTTCGAAAGCTCTTCTCTAAAAGAGCAGATATTAAATTGATTTATAATGATACTTTTAAAGCAAACAATGAAACTCAACAACAGCTGTTACTCAGGATTTTGCTCATAGCCAGTTTGAAAAGGTTTTTGTTAGTAAATAGGTAAAAAATAATTAAAGGGAAAAATGCAACACTAATAACAAACAGTGCAATTGAAAATTATTTATGTTTTTATATTTTCAATATCATTTAAGATTTTGACGTTTGTGATGTAAATTAAAATCTAACTGTTCCTACCACATGTTACTCCATTTCAACTCCATTTTTGTTTGGTAAAAACTTGAACAGAGTTAGTTTTATCTCATCCCTTCTGCCTTACAAAATGACCCCGCCTCACGAAATCTTTCATTTATATAGTTAGAATAATATCCTTAAAATTTGTTACGAAATTTTAAGTTCATAAACTTTCTATAAAGATTTGAATTTCTAAATTCAATGTTATTTTCCTATGGATGCGTTCGCCTCTGAAAATATCATATTCCTACATTGTTTAGGCCTCTGAACATGTTGGTGAAGTCCGTTGGTCGATCCGACCTTTCGATCAGAAGTTTTTAGGAGAGTATAATGGCAAGAATGACAAATATCTAAATATAAATATAGGAGGGGCGTTGACCCCTGTTTTGGAATGATGATGAAATCTGTTTGTCGATCCGACCTTCCGTTCGGGATTTGTTAGGGGTGGACAGACATGGACGGACAGAACAAACGCAATAGCTACAAATTTTGGTCGCTATCACAGCAGCTCGCTAAAAAAATAAAGAATTTTAAATTGTACTATTTGTTATTAGTGTTAATATTGGATTTGTCCCTTTGATATTTTTCTTTTTTTTTTCAATAGCGACAACCTTTTCAGACTGGCTGTGATGAAAATCCTCAGTAACAACAGCTGCTGTTGAGTTTCATCATTGAGTTTCATTGCTGTTGAGCTTCGAAAATGATTCCATTTTAAAAGTAAAATAAATGGAATAAAAGTATAGATCAATAAAGTCAAGTAAATAATTCATTAAAAACAATAAAACTAGTGTAATTTTTAATGTGCGTGAAATTGTTTTAAAAAATTATTAAAATTAAAAAAGCTGATTGGCCGCAGCTAAAAGGGTGCTTTTTTAAACTGTCAATATTTTTTCATGTTTTAATCAAGTGTGCTGGCTTAAATAATTTTTTTAAAACAATGAAACTATATAATAATATTTTTTAATTATATTTTATTATTATATAAGGAAAGTCTTATTTGTCTCAAGCTAATCAATAATTTTTTATATATAATTTAATATTTATATATAAAATATTGAGACAAACACATTTTAAAGCTTAAAAAGTAATGGAAAAAATATTATTATTATTATTATTATGGTAAATAATTGTAATTCGTTTTTTGGAAATAATTGTGTGATAATTGGAGATATGAATATAGACTTATTTAAATTTAATGAAAGTAATAATGTAAAATTATATTTAGAAACTTTAGCTTATCAAGGATTTAAAAATTGTTTATATGGCATTACAAGACATGGAAAACTTCTACAAAAATTACAAAAACTAATATTGATCATATCTTTATGAAGGATTTATATAGAAATTATAAAAGTTTTATTATAAAAGAAAACATTTCAGATCACTTTTTAACATCTTTGAATATAAATTTAGATATCATACATAATATAAACAGTATCTATAAAAAATTAAAATATATAAGAAAAAAATATAAAAACATTGATTACTGTTTATTAGAAAAGAATTTACAGGGTTTATTAGAAAGAATTAATAATACAGAAATTGAAGATCCAAATGTTTTATATAATAATATTTTAAGTGAATTTAATAAATCCAAAAGATATATAACTTATTACACAAATGGATCAGAAATTTCTAATTATTATTCAGGACTTTCTTATAGTAAAAAACACTATGATAGACAGAATAAAGGTGATCGAATACATAAAGAATGGATAACTAAAGAATTAATTGAAGAAATAAAAATAAGAGACAAATTATTTAAAAAATATAAAAATAATAAAAGTAATGAGCAATATTATAATAATTATAAGAATTTAAGAAATATACTAACATCAAAAATAATAAAAGCAAAAAATAATTATTATTATAACAAATTTAAAAATGATGTAAATAACCCTAAAGATTGTTGGGAAAACATAAATGCTTTCTTAGAAAGAAAAAAAAGTAATAAACATAAAACTAAAAAAGAAAATGAAATAAATAGGTTTGACAGGAAATAGAAGATAAAAATAAATTTAAAACACTTGCAGAAAAATTTTGTAATTATTATCAAAAAATAAGTAATAATTTTAATATAAATTGTAAAGAGAATTTATTACAACATATAAATAATTCAAATTTAATAAATACAATTGTAATTGATGTACCAAATGATGAAGAGATAATAAATATAATAAATGGGATGAAAAATAAAAAATCAATTGGAAATGATCAAATATCTATTTCTGATACTAAAGAGAAAAAGGAAATTTTTGCTAAAATGATAGCATTAATGATACAATTAATTTTAAATAAAGAAATTTATCCAAATAATTTAAAAATATCAAAAATTGTTCCAATATTCAAAAATAATGCTTTTAATGATTGTAAAAATTATAGATCTATTGCTTTATCATCAACTACAAATAAAATAATAGAAAAAGTTTTTACTAAAAAATTACAAGAATTTTTAAAAAAATATTTAATGTAATTAATGAAAATCAATATGCTTATCAACAAAATAAAAGTACAACTAAATTATTAGAAAAATTTTGTGGGCATATTGATAAAAATTTAAATAAAAATCATTTTATACTATTAATAACTATTGACTTGAGTAAAGCTTTTGATCTGATAGATCATAAATTGCTTTTGACTAAATTGAAATAATATGGAATAAGAGGTAAAATATTTAATATTATGAAAAATTATTTAGAAAATAGAAAGATTTTTGTGCAAATAAATTAAATATTAAGTAAAAGAAAAGCAATTAATATTGGAGTGCGACAAGGATCCAATTTAAGGCCAATTTTATTTATAATTTTTTTAAATGATTTTTTTTTTTTTTTTTTTTTAAAGATTGTTATATATATGTATATGCTGATGATATAATAATATAAACATCAGGTTTAAATTTGGAGATTGTGAATAAAACTTTACAGGATAATTTCAATATTTTACAAAAATGGCTACATGATAATAAACTTGTTCTTAATAATGAAAAAACAAAAGGAATATTAATTAAACCCAAAAAGAAAATAGTAGATAAAAAAATTAAATTCATAATACATTCGCATGATTGTTTACATGGAAATAGTACAAAATGTATTTCTTGTACTGAAGTTGATATAATAAATAATTTTAAATATTTAGGTATAATTATAAATGATTTTTTTACATGGGATAACTATATAATTATTTTATATAAAAAATTAAATGTAATCATATATATATTTTATTATATAAAAAATATTCTTCCACTTAAGATAAAAATTTTAATTTATTTGGCAATTTTTGATTCTTTACTAAATTATGGAGTTAATAAATGGGCAAATGTTGGGAATATACATTTGGAAAATTTAAAAAATTTACAAACCAAAATTTTAAAGTTGATATTTCCTAAAAACATATGGAATAATGTTAATAAAAGGAAACAAATATTATTAAAATATAATGTATTATATCCTAAACAAAAATTTATATACAATATAATAATAAATAATTTTTATAGTGTAATTAAATTAAAAGATGAAAGTATAAAAGAAAATTATAATTTGAGAAATAAAAATAGAATAAAACTTGATTATCCTTATATCTATAATGAATATGGTATAAGAAATTTAAATTATATAATTGAGAAAACCTTTAATGATATAAATTGTATTACATTTAAAGATTATAAAAGAATTTCAATTGAAAAAATAAGGTAAAAAATTGGATATTGGATAATATTGATTAATAATTTGTTAATTTTATGTTTGTGTTAATATGTTTTTGCTAATATATTTGTTTCAGTAGGTTTGAGGATGATAAGTTGATTTGGTTAAATGTAATGTATTTAAATGTAATTTTCAATATAATTATTATGTATTATAATAAAATAACAGCACCTGTTGATAGGAATTTGAATTCCTAACGGGACTGAATTGTATAAATTTAATAAATGAATAAATAAATAAATAAATTATTATTATTAAAAAAAATTTCTAATAAAAAAATAAATTTATCAAAGACAGAATAATATATTAAAGGAAAAGTTCTAACAAGATTGTAACAAACAAATAAAAAGTCTTATGCCTTTATTAACACCTTAAAAAAGTAACCAATGTATATCAGAATGGTTTCTATTAATTACAAAAAAAACAAAAAAAAAACAAGGCCGTATTTAATTTTGGATTATTATTATATTATGTTATGCATTATTTTTGTTCTATGTCTAACCGAATTCACTACAAAAAAAGGGACACCATCTAGGACTATTTACAATCACCTATCAAAAAGCGTTTGGAAAGATATTTTATTATTAAAATATAGAAGGGCGTGTTCTCTTTTAACCAATGGAATTGCATTCTCTGTTGCCAAGGTAACATATTTGATTCAGTTGTATTTCTACTGTTTTGATTGACAGGTGTTAGGTTGTTGCCAACGTAATCATTGATTCTGTTCTAGTTTTGAATTCTGTGAGTATGGAATCGCCTTATATTATTTATACACTTTTATGGAAACAATAATTATAACCTTAAAATTTAAATTAATATATATCCATATTTTAAAATTTGAAATGAAAAATAAGAATTTGATTTTATTTTAATTTATTTGCTTGAATCCTGAAAAAGACGGTATTCAATAATGAAAAAAACAATAAATACGTAAGACACAAAACTAATTGTTTTAAAATAAAAATACTAATTTTTTTCCATTCTAAATATTATTTTTAGAAAATTATTGGTTTTCAAAATAATGAGAGATTAATATTTTCAAATGGAATTCACCTTTGGAAAAATAAAAGACTCTCGTAATGCAGTCCAAATTGCTATGTTTGAAGGATTTTTGAATATGGCTATTTGTACAATTATAAAACAAAATTGCTCGATTTCTCAAGGTTATATTTTAATATTTATAAGTTGATTCTGGGAAACCAAAGCAACGCTTCAGAGAGGTGACACGTTGTCTACAAAGCTCCGCTATGACAGTTACTGCAGTATTGGAGAAATTATGTTATCTAAAGGAAGTCAAAGAGAAAAATGATTTATATTGAAAAAAGATAACTGAGATAGCCACAGATGAATGGACAGAATCTGATATAAGAGGGTGAAATAGGAATGCTTTAGAAGATTCTACAGAGGTAGGAACCGGTGAACTAAGGTTAGGGATTGAAGAAGTGGTGAACTGAATGAGGAAGATGGAATTTATTTCGAAGTGATTTGGAGAGTAGACGATGTAGACACGTTATAAACTTAACGCTATAGAAAATTTGATATGAGGCGTCAAAGCGTGGCTAGCTTTGAAAATCACTTTATAAGTAACTAAAGGAGAGGTTAAACAAAGTCAAGTAAAGGATATATTCCTAAATATATCATCAGATATTTTATGATATTATTTTAAACCTTCGATATTAATAATAATTGGAGAAATAGAAAATAGTTTGGCAATGGTTTTTTTATTAGAATGAAACAAAAAGAGATTTAATTGACTCAGGTTTTAAAATCTTATTGTCGCACTTAAAGCATTTAAGACTATTTCCGTATATCAGGTGTAAAACAATTTAATATCAAGAGCTCCTGTATTAGAGAAAATAGCTTTCGAAATTAGATAACATTTTATGACAGTAAAAAAAACTTTTTTTTCCATAGAAATGAAAGAAAATACATATAATTGAGCTATAAACTGAGCCATTGACGAAATTTTATGGAAATCTGTCTAATCATTTTAACGTGGTGACTGAATAAACTGACGATACTAAAGAACAAACAGACAAACAAAGAAAAAAAAACTTATATTTAATAAAAAGACATCACGTGCTGAGTCAATTAAATCTCATTTCTTTCCGTTCTAACAAAAAAATACTGATGAAAGATGTTGTATTTCCCAAGTTATTATTAGCATTGAAAGATAAAAAATACTGTCAAAAATATCTGAAGTAATATTTTAAAATGAAATAAATCCTGTAATGTCACATAAAGTTATTAACTCCTTTACTTGAGTTTATTGAACTTCTACTTTTATTATTTGGAAAGTCATTTTCAAAGCAAACAATAAAACTCAACAGCTGCTGTTACTGAGGATTTTCCTCTGAGCCAGTCTGAAAAGGTTGTCGCTTAAAAAACAGAACAAAATTGAACGGAAAATTCAATATAAACATTAATAAAAACAGTGCAATTTACAGTTCTTTATGTTTTTATTTTTCTAATATCGGTTTAGGAATCTTTCTTTTAATATGAACTAGGCCATCTCCCGTATACAGATTGTTCGTTATAGATATTTGAAGAAGAGATTTATTTAGATGGACGTTGGTTGATATAGATGTTAAATGAAGATCATAGCTTATATACGATACTCCTGGGGACGAATTGATTGTGACTATTCTTTCGAGTGAAGATAACCAAATTCTGATGAATCTAGACAAATTTTACCTGTAGTCAAGAATGGCCGAGATTACATTATTAACAGTTCTTTGAAAAGATCTCATCCTTTCTCTCGTTGTCCATTTCGATACTAATTGACTATCGATGATAAAACGATGGTTTATATGAGATAATCCAAGAATAATCTATTCTAATAAAAGGGGTTAAAGCAACATTTTGAAGTTTTGAAGACTCTTTTCAAGCCATCTCTTTTTCAAGCATAATAAAATTAGAATAAGTACAACAAAACAAAATGGTTGGAAGCTTAAACAAATTTCAAAAACACGTGAATCAATAAGTTTACCTTATTAATATATTTTTGTAAAAACAACTACAGTTCAATTATTAAAAGTAATAATAATAAGAATATAAAATTTAAGATAATCTAACAAAACTCGATTCCAAAGAAAGCAGTTAACGCATTATTTTGAAGTTCAATAATGCTCATTTTGAATTTGTCGACTTCTTCGTGACAATAAAAAATGAAAAACCGTTTTCCATTGTTGCACTAACATTGGGGCACAACAACAACACAACAATTGCGGAGATATAAGTCAAAAAACAATATGAAAAGAGATGTAGTCCCTATGGCCTAATGGATAACACATCCGACTTCGGATCAGAAGGTTGCAGGTTCAATTCACGTCGCGGAAATTTCATTTTAAAAATTATTTCTATTTTCCATTCGCTTAGAAAATTGCGCCGGACAGACAGACAGACAGACAGAGAAATAAAAGATTTTAGTAATATAGATTAAAACTCTTGCCTAAACTTAGGGGGCGTCCATTAATTACGTGAGCTCAAAATAGGGGGGAGGGGTCCGGCAAAATCTTATCAAATCTCATTTAAAGGGGGGGGAGGGTCAATGAAAATCTCACGTCAACTTTTTAATTCAGAGAATATAGATACATATTATAACAGATTATAACATTTTGTAATATTGTCTATGTAATATTCCCCGATTTGAAACAAGCCCCGCCCAAGTATCAGATTTCATTCGGGGAGTTCCCTGCCTTACTCCGCTGCCCTCGGGCTGAGGAGCTACTGTTCGCCATGGACGATAGGCTGGAGTGGCTGCACGAGGAGGATATCTAATGACGTCTGCCTAAACTACCAAAAGACATGGACGTCATGTCTCCAATCATTACAACAGAGGAAGCACATGAATGCCCATGGAGTGAGTGAAGAATTAGGGAAGGTGGTGCCGCAGCCTACTTTTTTACTTTTACTAAATTTAATTAAATTCGTCACAGTGCACCTTAAACGCAATATCATTTTTCTCCTCTTCTTTCTCAGAAAAAATGTAATTTGTAGAAGACATCAGTAACATTTTAGGTACAGGGTGCGGCATTGCAACTTCTTTATTTTAAAAATGAATAACACAACAGTATAGGAGATATCAGTTTAATTCTTTTTCCACGTTTCAGAGAGACATTTAAAGTTTTTATTTATTATGTTTTAAAAAGGATATCACTAAGGTGGCTTCCGTTCTGGTCAGTGCATTGAGACAGTCGAATTTTGATGCTTCTCTCCACTCGATGGGTATGTTGTCGATAGCAGCTTGAATATTGTTCTTTAGTTGAGCCAAGATCCTTGGAGTGTCTGTGTAAACTAGGGATTTCAGATAGCCCTACAAAAAAAATCACACGGGCTAAATCGGTCGAGCGCGCAGGCCACTGAAGATCGCCCCCGCAAGGAGATGAGGCATCCAGGGAAGTGTCCTCGCAAAAGATTCATCGACGTTTGCGCCGAGTGGGCCGTGGCGCCATCCTGCTGAAACCAGACATCCCCACATCCATTTCTTCAAGTTTTCGTAAAAAAAAAAAAATCCTCAATCATGTGGAATTTTTGCACGCAAAAATGACTGCCCAACCTGCTTGATGTTTCCAGGTGTCCTGACGGTTCTTGTACCCCCAGGTTTTTTTTTCTGCACATCACCGGTTTTCTTAAATTTGTCCACCCATAAAAGAATTGATTTCCGATCAGAAACACCATTCACGGGCGCGATATTAAAGGGATTCCTGAATGCACGTTGCGTGGCGATGATTGAACGGCCCCTTGAAAAGTACGCCTCTACGGCGAACGCGCGCTCTTCCCTCATCCACTGCATGATCGTTAGTAAACCTATTTCGAATGAGCGCCACCCCACCATTGTCGGAATAACGGTCGCTTCAGCGCGCACGTTTCAAATAAGGAAGTTGCTCTGCCACACCCTCTATTCAGTGGTCAGAATCAAAATACATGAACATATCAAATAAATTTAATTATTTAAAAATTATAGAGAAATCTCACGTGAAGGGGGAGGGGCGTCCCACCACATCTTACCAAATCTCACCGAGGGGGAGGGGTCCAAATTTTATAAAAAAACACCTCACGTAATTAATGGACGCCCACCTTACTACTCCACTTGAACATTTTTGCTTTTTAAAATCATAAATAAGGAAATACGACAATAAGGAATCACTGTGATCGGTTCTGTATCAATTATGTCTCGTAATAAAAGATATTTACTTAAGGAACAAGACAATACAAACAAAACACATCGTTAAAACAGTAGGGGTAGTTCAGATAAGAACATACTCTATCATTACTTTAATACTCTATCATCATGACAATACTCCGTGTTGTAAAGCGAGGTTTGTGAGGGAATAGTTTGTGGACAATGAGTTTCCGGAAATGGACTGGGCTCCCAGTTACTGGTGAGTTAGTATAGGGAAAAATCTTCCCACTGCGGTTTTGCATAGGTGTCTGGATATTCACAGAGTGGATTTTGATGTATATCCTGTCATTTCTAACAAATGATATGCAAAATCCCCCGGCTGAGCTGATTTTCCAAAAGTTTGGTACCTTTTTATAATCTAATTTAAAATAGGAGCATAATGATTTTGTTTAATCATTAACAACTGAACTAACTGTGATTTCTCGAAAAGTTTTCTGAAATAATTTTTGTTAAGAATTCGAGGATTAATTTGAAATTTATTTGAATTCTCGAGAAAGAAAACAGTGTTTTTATGTTATTTTTTATTGAAATTAGAAAATACATTCAAAATGAGAGCAAAGTCATTTGAAGTACTAGTAATACTTCCTTACGAAAAGCCTTACTTCATATTACGAGTATATTTTACGAGTATATTTTACGAGTATATTACTTATATTAAAACTATATTCTTTTCGAGAAATCAGAAGAAAATATTTTGTCAATGTTAATACTCAGGATTTTATTCTGTCTCTCATTTTCAAAATATAACTAGTCGGCTACCCGTCGCTTCGCTCCGGAAGCCTCCCTTATGTAACGGAAAACAATTTTTTATTTATTAAAAAAAAACACACACACACAAACACACACAAATTACATCAAGGAAACTAAAACTAAAATTTTTTAAAAGCTTTTTTTTAATTTAATTTTTGAGGTCTATATTCTCTCAATCTACGACTGCTTTTAGAACCACCTTGTAAATCATATATCTATGATATATTTTTATTTTTTACAGAGATTAGAATGTAGGCCTAGTGGTCTAATGGCTAAGACGTCTAACTTCTGAGCAGTATTCTACCTAATAGAAATAGTGCATCTTTCTTTCTTGACTATCTTTTTTTTTTATTCCTATTGATACTTTTCAGTGGTTTTCGAGTTAGTAATAGTGATGGTTTTTGAGTTACAAATAGTGATTTTTCAGTATTCTACCTAATGAAATACTGCTTCTTATTTCTTGACTCTCTTTTTTTTTTTATTCCAAATGATACTTTTCAGTGGTTTCTGAGTTACAATAGTGTTCAGTATTCTATCTAATAGAAATACTGCTTCTTTCTTTTTTGAGTCTCTTTTTTTATTCTAAGTGGCACTTTTCAGTGGCTTTTGTGTTCCAAATATTGATGGTTTCTGAGTTACAGATAGTAATTTTTCAGTATTCTATCTAATAGAAGTGTCGCTTCATTCTTTTTTGACTCTCATTTTAATTATAATTGTCACTTTTCAGTGACGTTTGAGTTACATTTATTGATGGTTTTTGAGTTGCAAATAATGATTTTTTCGGTATTCCACCTTAAAAAAAGAGTGCTTCTCTCTTTCTTGACTCTGTTTTCTTCACTCCAACATCTGGCGTGTACACCCACATATTTTTCAATATCACATAGGATTTGGTTAAGTAAGAATATTTAAAATATTGCAACGTTTCGGCAATTATCGTTCTAATTGTCAGTTTCGAATTACAAATAAACTGACTGATGTGAAATAAATAAACAATCTTGAGATTCAAAAAAAAGATTGAATACATTCCTTATTGATGGGGGAAAGGAAAGGA
>JAFIDM010062768.1:0-15548 GCA_023159025.1 Thereuonema tuberculata
TAGCTCAGAGAATTTGTGTTAATTTGAATTTAGTTATGTGCGTTCTTTGTTTTGTTTTACTTTAAAATTGTATTAACCCACGTTAAATCTCTTGTCTAAATACTCACTTATTTTAGCATTTGTTTCATGATAATTATCAGTAACTTAAAGATTATTTTTTAAATATTTATCTGTAATTACATAACTACCAGTTTCATTAAAATTTTTGTTTTCCTCGTTCCTTAGAATACTTATAATATATAAAATTTTAAATTACTTTTAAACCAGCTTATTTCAACAGGAATCTACTAGAAAATAGCAAAAGATAAGAACCAAAAAAAGCCAAAAATTTCTTTATAAAGAATTAGATTTTGAAAAATGTTTAATCTTAGAGTCAGTGATTTATTTTTTTTTTTTCCTCTTTTTTTTTTTGCAGTAAAGTTCTAGACTGAAATTGTAATAGTATGTAAACACAAATTCTGAATAAAAATTATAATTTACTTAAAAAGTAAACACAGAAACAACCCCCCCCCCAAAAAAAAACAAACAAAAAAAACTGCAAATTTCCAACAAAGCTTTTATTTCTATCTTTTATTAATTTTTCGATAATTTAAATTTGTATGTGTTAGGATTTAAACTAGCATTATATGAAATCACAAGATCAAATAACATTTTAAGACTTCCACTTCTAAAAAAATCTCCACATCTTTATTGAAAAATAAGTTTGGTGTATTATCAACTTTTTGGAGGCAGAGAAATTAACTTCCTCTTCCCTCCTTACAAAGAATTAAACTAAAACTAACTGAATTAAATCAATTAGTTTTGAGTTCTTATAGTTTGTGACTGCTCTATTATGAATACTTCTCTTGTTTAATTTTTATAGTTTGTGGAAAAGAATATGAGAAATCTAAAAGTAAAATGTCTGCAAAATTGGATTAAGCTGCATGAGAACAGATTTAAAATACAGTTCTCTGAATGGGAATCATATTAGATATTTATGCGATAGTGATAATTATACAGTTTTATAAAATTTTGCTGGTCTTGGCAAGACCTTTTTAAGGACGTATAGATCATGTCTATAGCATTTGTTGTTTCTTAGATATGAATTTCTCGCGATGGACGGACAGACAGAGCGGGGATATAAGGCTTCTACTGATGCGAGCTACGCTCTGTATAGAAGCCTAAAAGTCATATGATCGATCTACCGTTATACCTTATGTCTGAATCCGTCTAAATCGAATTAGATATGTTTATAAAAAATAAATATAGTAAATGAACAAATAAGAAAATGACATACAAAACTAAAACTGATTAAAACACATATATTTACAATTAAAACGGACCAGTTTCACTATATACAAGCAGCTTCCTCAACAAATACAAAATAAATAAACTGGTGCTTAAATACAGTCAAGGCTCAATACATCAGATGTAATTAACCAATGAAATAATTTAGAAGACGAAGTCAATGAGATGAGAAGCTACCAACATGACGGAACAGTTACTCTTGCTATTACACCTCGGAACTGTCAGCCAGGTAAGTTAACGTCATCAACCATATTCAGTACTGGACTAACAGCAACAGAGCCGTCGTCTGCTTCATGCCACTAAAACATAAAAACAAGAAAAAAAAAACTAATACATAACATAATTACTCTTTTTTACAAAAACCATATTCAGCAATAGTTTGAAAGGATAGAGTCTCATTATAGCATCCGATAGATGTGATGATAAATAATGTTTCATCACATTTTCTTCTGAAATGATCGTGTTCAATGAAGACCACTGAAGGATTGATGAAGTCCACCTGATGATTCTCTGTAATAGAATGCGTATAAGTATTATAATTTTTGTCCTTGTTTCTAAAAGTAGCAATATGCTGTTGAATACGTGTTTTTAGTTTCTGTCGGGTTTCCAAAGTAAAAACAGTCCCCATGAATACATTTAAAAGCATAAACCACTTGTTTACATTCAGAAGAATCGGAAGAACGCTCTGGCTTACTCCAGCGATTCTCAACCTGTGGGGTGCGCCCCCCTAGGGGGGCCGTGATAAAACTAAAGGGGGGGGGCGCGAGTATATCGAGAAAAAATTTTTATTAAAAAACTAGTTTTGTTGGTTTTTTTTGGGGGGGGGGGAAGGGGGGGGGGCGCGATAAGAATTGTGATTGAAAATTAGGTCGCAAGTACTAAAAGGTTGAGAAACACTGGCTTACACGATAAGAAGCGCAAAAGTGTATTATCAGAAGGAGATGTCAACGTAAATTGTAAAGGTCGAAATAAATTTCTCAAACTATTAAACAGTTGCTGATGATATGGTATAGTTTGTAATTTAGAGGAAATATTATCATTAAGGTAAAATTTATGAAAAGCTCTTCTTATGTGATTATCTATGAACAATTCAGGGTAATCATTGGCTAAAAATTTTTTTTGATAGTTTCAATTTCAATATTAAATGCTTCAATAGTATTTGAAAGCCTAAACGCTCTGAAAACAGCCACAGTTATGCAATTAATTTAAAAGAAAGAGGATTTTTTGAATAGAAGTTCAATGTTAAATCTTGACTTGTTGATTTACGATAAACAGACGCATATATATATATTCTTATCCTTTCTTGTAATTAAGAAAATCATCAAGAAAAGGCAATTTAAATCTAGTACTTCTTTCTCGATAGAAAATTTGATACAAGGATGGCTTTCAAATACTAGAATATTTACTTAAGTTGGTTAAATCCAATTAAGTTAAATCATATCGAAGCACTTTCAAATTAACAATTATTAAAATGGCATTTCCTTGAAATATATTATTATTATTCTTGTTTTCATTTCTTTACATCTTTTAAAAAAATATGCAAACTTTCTACTTAATTATATTTTTAGTTTGCAATAATTTCTTATTATTATTTCTTTATGAAGCTCTTTATTAGTAAACGAAACTGAATCTGTTTGAAAATAAACCAGTTTGTTCCAAAGTCTTTTAGTTTTTTTATGATAAAAAAGGTAAATAAGCTGTAATTTTTTCTCTGTGTTTATGACTGATAACTTTTGAACCCAGGGATAAATCTTCTTGGAACTTATTTTGCACATTTAAGGAATAAAGACGATTTAATTTTTATATTTGAAATTATTTCAAAGTGAACCTTTAATGCGTGAAAGGCGAAGAAAATTCCTTTTAAAAAAGAAAACAATCTAAACAATTAATTTCTATCAATGTCTAAAACAATAAATATTAATCCTTTCATTTTTTTTCATTGGTTTCATATCAGCCATTTTATTTTTTTCTCAGTCACTACTTAAAAAAAATCAAATAATAAAGAAATTTTAAAGAGTAAATTTCTAGAAAGTATTTAGAAATGATAGTATAGTAAAACCCTGATTATACGAGCCCCAATTATCCGAGTTTCCGCTTTAATCGAGCTATCAAATATTTCTAGGATTTTTTTTTTGTTCTACATTTTCCATTTTTAAAACTACCGAAAAAAATTCTGAACTTGATCTCGTCAATCAACGAAGAGGATATACCTGGCTGGATAAACGCTGACAAACAACAAGACATTACAGATGAAACGATCGTAGATATCGTCAATAAGGAAAATGAATCTAGGGATGATGATGAAGACAATGACAATGAAAACTGGCATGTGAAAATCTCCCATACAGATGGACTACAAAATGCTATCATTTTGGACTACTATCGAAATGCTATTGACTATATAGAACAACAAGAAGAAGCGCATTAAGCAATCCTGTTTTCCTTAAAAAAATGGCGAAACATTGTTGCAGAAAAACGCCAAAGTAGCGTAAAACAAAAAACAATTAAGGATTTTTTTAAGTAAAAGAACTCTTTTAATTATCATAATATGAATTGCATATGGTATGTTGTATTTGTTAAAATATACATTTAAACCTATATTATTAATTTTTTTTACAATTTTCGTTTAATCAAGATTTTCTTGGTCCACATTAACGCGGATAATTGGGACTCTACTGTATTTATAGAAAGTATTTATAAGTATTTATTCATTAACTTATTTTTTACTGAAAACGATTTTAGAATTCGAAACGAATTTTGTCATTAAGTCTTTTTTAGGAAGAGGTTATATATATTTAATCTATATTATTTAAAGAAAAAATAAATCTTTTAATATTTATAACTAAAATATTTTTTCTGGCCCTGTCTGCTGCGAAACCATAAGACAAAGAAACACAAATAAGGTGGAAAATGTTAGGTAAAGTATTGAGGATGCTCACATTTTCATTTTCTATCTACTTGGGTCAACCGGACGTCCCGAGATATCTCTGATCTCCGAGACGGTCTCCGAGATGCTCACGTTTTCATTGTTGTACACGTGGGTCAATCGGAAGTCACGTTACTTACGATTAAACATGAGGTCTAGGAGAGGGTCTCCGAAACGCGCTCGCGGGTTGTGAGATAGTAGTATTGGTAACGGATGATGAGAAAATTATCGCAGAATCCAAGATCAGGTGATCACATGTTTGCTAGTCTTCTTTAATTTTAATATAATTATTTTATGTTTTGTCTAATTTATATTTAAATCTTGAGCGTTATTTAATAAGAAAATGAAATCTTAAATTCAGTTGAAATAATGTACTTTTACTTTCAATTAATTATTACTGCAGATAAAAATCAGAAGATATTAATTTATTGTAGCTTTATCGTGTTTGATCGAGATTTTCAATTTATTACAAAGTTAAATCTGTCCATATGAAATATAGGCTTACAACGATTCGTAGCCATCAGCTGAATTTAAGATCTACAGAAGGAAACTCTAAACCCGACAGAGAAGATCCGTCCCTATTTTACAGATTGTAGAATGAAACAACATTGGGAAAAAAATCCCCATCATCGCAGGGAATTGAACCAGAGTCTTCCAGCCTCCAAAAGAGCATCTATATCAATAGACCATCTTTTTTTTCATATGTATTTCTTGATAAATTAATATAAGTGAGTCAGACTTAAAAAATTTTAATTAATTTTGTAATTATTTAATATTATGATTTTTTTTTTATAAATCTTTAAAAGTTTTCAAAATAATATTGACAAAAAAAGCCCCCATGGTAATCCGGCCTGGTCGTAAGTAATTTATTTTTTATTAACTAAATTCGTTTTCCTATTTTGTTTCCCTAACCGCGCGTCTTAATTATGAGTGAAAAAAGAAAGTAAAACTTTATCACTAGGGAACAGAAGCTTACTGCGTTAAGGAGATTAGAGGTAGGGGAATCTGCAAAACACTATCTGCAAATCACTAGAGCTTGGTGTCGGAAGAAGCACATTTATATTGTTTTTAATAAAAATTTGAGTACAAAATTATAAAAATGGGGTTAAGTAATTTAAACCTGGCATTATGTCTTCACAAAAATTAAGCAATTGAGTTAATTTAAGAATATTCTCGGTAGTCCGGCTTTTCTGTAATCCGGCCTACAGGGTGCCATCATTACGCCGGATTAGAGAGGTTTTACTATATTACAAAGATAAACAGTCAGTCTATGAAAAAAAACATACTAATAAAACTGACTTTGGAATTTTTTACTTATAAAACCTAAAGACCTGACTGTTAATTGCAATAATCAAGTGCTTGAAAAAAGAAAATCTTTTTTTTTTATGTTGATATCTATTTTGATACCAATAAAACCCTTATAATAAGATAGTCTACCTCTGACATCAAAGATCTAATCAACTTCAACTAATTTTTGAAAGATATTTATTCTAAGATCAACAACAAAACCTCTTAGCTTCATCAATAATTCTCATGAAATCCACATCAACCCCAAAATTCTTTGGCAAGAGACTGTACTCGTTGTATTGCATCTGTGACTTAGAAAAATGAGATCGCCTAGCAAAATTCTAAAACTTCAGTAAGCATATAGACACATAAAAGTGGCAGACATTCTTATAGGCATGTATTTATCCTCAGTACTTGGGGAACTTCTACTTTATTTCAATGAGGAATAAATATTAAATATGTTTTCAAAGCGGTAGTGATTACAATAAAATCCACTAAGTTCCTCCATTGACTTCAATAAAAGAAAATAAAAATAAGTTAGATTACATAACAAAAATACGAAATAAGAACTATTTATTCAAATATTGCTGCCACATTTTTCGCTTCCGGTAAAGTGGAAGCTGTCACTGTTGATGTGTTATTTATCGTTGCTGTATTTCTTTGTATTTGTTTTACTTTTCTTTTATTATTTCGTTTTGTTTTTTTCCGTGAACTCCATCGAGTTAATAATTTACTCATTAACTGCCACTGAATATGTCTTCAGACACTATTTCAAATTAATCTCTCTTAATTCACTGATATCAATAAAAGACCAATTGACCACAGTTTTAATTATGACAGTTTTTTGTTTAGTTCTTGCAAGAATTTCCTATGAAAATTACCGGAGTTGCTATCGTTTGAAACAATGGATTGTTCATTAATCGGATAAAAGCCTACGTTTTTTCTTTTACTCAAATTACACTGTTCACTTTCGAAGACAGGATAAACATTTGGATAAATTTAAACTTACAATATTTTACAGTTTTAAATCATCTCCTGTTTTACTGGAAGACTTGCTCATTATTCCAAATATGTGGTACATCTCGTGCAAAACATCCTGCATTCTTTACCTTTACAAAAATAGTCTGGAGTTGATAAAGAATTTGTAAAGTGAATGAATGAATTAATTTTTATTATTTAAAATTAACATTACTAATCTCTCTCCAAAAAATCGTTTTTCAGTCAGCTTTCATTTTACTACCCAGCCATCATTTGTCTTCCCTTTGACCACGAATCCAATTAGTCTATACCAGGGGTTCACAACTTTAGGAAGTCTATCGGGGCAACATTTTTATAAAAGTTCTGATGAAGGGCTACAAAGTCCCAACCTCTAGACAAATTGATTATTTCGTAATGCCATTTACAATAACAATAATAATTAATAATAAATGTAATTTATATAAACTTCCAATTATAAAATAGTATGTTAGTTGTGTTTCATACCAACATTCCACTACTAAGAGCTCAAATTTAATTTTAAATTCGCCAGGGCAAGGGTTATAGACGACTGGTCTATCCTGATCAGGTGATCAAGAGCTCGCGTAATCTATGTAATTATTCTTGGAACGAGGTCTCTCTTCGCTGTTTATTTGTTTTACTTAAAATTACAATAATAAATCATATTTTTGGATCACATTTCCTATTATAATTCTTCATTATATAAATACAGGAACCGTCATTTGGAACAAAGAAAACCATGTTCATCTGTGCGTAGTAATTGGAACCACCATCGTTTCAGACACTTTTTTCAATTCTGAAGCTAATTTATGCTTATTACAGTAGAACCTCGATTAACAGAAGTAGTCGGAACCGGACCTCCGTCGGTAAATCGAATATTCCGGATAAAAGAGAGCACAGAAAAATGGCCTTTAGAAGACCCCCAACAAAAGTTTAACACTGGATTTTAAACATGTACACATGTACAAAATAATTAAATGTGCTGTTTTTAATTATATGTTTCGATCAACTCATCTTCATCACATTCGCTGTTATTGTCATCGGTATTGCGTTTTCGTTTAGTGGGCTCCATGACATTAATGAATGTTCTACATTTCGGTAAAGTCAACACTTCGGAGTCTAATAGAAAGTAGCCAATAGAAAGGCAGAAGGCAGATGGTCTTGGAGACCAATGGATTTTCCCACAGGTGGGGGAGGAATTGTTTATTTACAAAAAAAACCAAAAAACTTAAGGATGCAGACGTCTTTGGTTCAACGAGGTTTCGGTTAAATGAGTTTCGGATAATCGAGGTTCTACTGTAATTTCAAAATTAAAATTATTAAAGAGAAATCTATTAGTGAAAGCAATAGGCTAAGTAAAAACTTAAAGCAATAAATGAAAAATTCTACTTAAAAATTGAATTTCACATTAATCGAGAGTGCGATTTTAATAAAAAGGGTTAATGAATCACAACTTCATTAAAACTTTTTAAATTGTTATTAAATTGTTTCATTTATAATTGTAATTTTGATTAAAAAAATATTTTAAAAAAATTACAAATATAAGTTTTCTTTAAAATAAGAGAAATTTAACATGCCTGATTAGATCAAGTAATAGGTAAAAACGACGGCACAAAGCTAAAGAAAGGAATTCGCACCCTGAGTTCACCAGGAAGAGACTGGGACGGATCGTTTCGTCCTTTTTAGAGCTCATCAGTCAGCCAAACTTCACCGATGACAGACTCAGAAGGTGCGAGAGTTTAGTATCCCGGGTCTCGCTCCCGAAAGCGGGAACTCCGGTACTAACTTTGGCTGGGTGATGAGTCCTAAAAAGGACGAAACGGTCCGTTCAGTCTCTTCCCAGTGACAGCTCAGGGTGCGAATTCCTTCCTTTTGTTTTGTGCCGTCGTTTTTACATATTACACAAGTTGTATTTATTTCCCATTTTTATTTTTGAGAAACTTTAAAAAATAAAAATTTTTTCACTGAAATGACATACTAAAAATTACATTTTAATATATACAACAAAATTAACGTGCCTAACCATCACAAATTAAAAATAAAGAAACTATACTGGCACTAACCTTAATCTAAAGCTTTAAACAACCACAACGTTTCGGAGCTTCATGGATTAAGCCCCCTTTTCAAGTGGAACGAGTCATATTTAACGAAAAACGTTTCCTTATCTGAGATTGTAAAACAGAAAGGAATGGCCATTCCCATTTTAATAAAAACACCTCCTGGCGACAGATGCATTAAATACGCACAGGAAGTGGTCGTCTGCAAAAGTTTCAAATACAATCAAATGGAAAAAACTATTAGGAAATTTATTTAAAGGAACTAACACAATTATCAAAGCCCGTATTCCAACACATTTGAAGTAGAAAGGTCCTGATTATAGCTACCTAACAATCTTATCATGCAAGATTCATAAAAGATACGCAAATATTTATTTTTACGTACCCCAAGAATCTCTACCTGTCCTAAGTCGAGCGAATGACCTGTTTGCTGGCAGTGAAGGGCAGTACCGTAAGACAGATTAGCATTTCTTTCAGCAGAATCGTGTTCCTTTAGGCGTGCACTTAACTCCCTTTTGGAATGGCCTACGTATAAACAACTATTATTGCCTCTAACAGAGGATTTACACCTAATCCCATAAATGGAACCTCGAGTACTTAATCTATTATCTACATTAGAATGCCTTCTATTTAAGAAAGATAGCATGGTATTCTGTGGCTTGCAGGCTACACCAATCCCCGCAATAGCCAGAGCCGGCTTTATTCTTTTAATGAACGCTTCATCATATTTAAGGGATATGAAATTTTTAATCTCTTTTCGTTTCAAATTGCTCAAATTGCGGTTAACTTGAATAGTGCGGTACCTATGTCATATAAAAGGAATTCTATATATATGGCAGTAAATAGAGCACATAGCATTAGTTCCAATATAAGGATTTTCAATGGTGAACTTCAGAAAATTAAAAGTATTTTCATCGCCAATGAATTTCCAGAATATTTGGTGTAAATCCTCTGTTAGAGGCAATAATAGTTGTTTATACGTAGGCCATTCCAAAAGGGAGTTAAGTGCACGCCTAAAGGAACACGATTCTGCTGTAAGAAATGCTAATCTGTCTTATGGTACTGCCCTTCATTGCCAGCGAACGGGTCATTCGCTCGACTTAGGACAGGTAGAGATTCTTTGGGTTCGTAAAAATTAATATTCGCGTATCTTTTATGAATCTTGCATGATAAGATTGTTATTGTCCTCCCATTGAATGATGACCGGCGGAAGTTTGAACTGCGCAGTCCTTCCGGTAGCTGATCAATTATGTTGTCCTGTCACAATGGCCGACGTCGTCTGCTTTCACTGAGAAAATATAGTTAACTTATAGTAGGCTAACGTTTAATTATCGGAGAAGTTCTATTTAAGAAAAATACTTCTTTATTTATAGACTTTCATTTATGAAGTATATTTATTAGATTTCAGTTGTGTATTTTTGTTATTCTTTTCGCCAGCAGCAAATTTTATGTGTTTCTGTATTACATTTAATAATTTGTTTTCTTGATTTTTTTATTCAGTGGTTTTATTATCGTTTTACAAACGTTTAAGTAACGGAGAAGTTCTAATTGAGAAAAATACTGTTTATTTCCAGAATTTCATTTATGAATTAAGTCTGTTAAATTTCCTGTTTTTTTTTTTTTTTTTCTTGTGTGTGATTTTTGCCAACAGCAATTTTTATTTGTTTATTCATTATATTTCATTTTTGTAATCTTGATGTTTTTATTCAATGATGTTGGTCAAAATATGTGCCTATCAGTAGCAGCGAAATGGCTTCAAAATTCTTGCAGCTTTTATTGAAAAAAAAACCCATCAATTGCAGATCATATACACCGAATTTTGACACAATATTTATAATTAAAACTTCTCTCTACTATTTAGCGTTATTCCGATATCAGTTGCTAATAATAAGTATTTATATAAATAAATAAATATATATTATTTATAAATACAATGCTCTTTTGCAAAGTAACAAGCGATTCGCACAATGGCGGCGTCCGTCTTACAATCAGACGGAAGTGCCTGACCAGACTAATCGATGATACATGCGCAGATCTCACAAAAACAGGGCGGCCATCATTCATTTTTTTTACTATAGATAGCTATAATCAGGACCTTTCTACTTCAAATATGTTGGAATACGGGCTTTGATAATTGTGTTAGTTCCTTTACATAAATTTCCTAATAGTTTTTTCCATTTGATTGTATTTGAAACCTTTGCAGACGACCACTTCCTGTGCGTATTTAATGCATCTGTCGCCAGGAGGTGTTTTTATTAAAATGGGAATGGCCATTCCTTTCTGTTTTACACTCTCAGATAAGGAAAGGTTTTTCGTTAAATATGACTCGTTCCGCTTGAAAAGGAGGCTTAATCCATGAAGCTCCGAAACGTCGTGGTTGTTTAAAGCTTTAGATTAAGGTTAGTGCCAGTATAGTTTCTTTATTTTTAATTTACATTTTAATATATTTTTAAACCGATGTAATCTTTATATGTGAAAGAAAAAAGCAAAAGATCCTCTTTCGTGTAGATTTGCTGACTTAAAAAGGGCTATTTTTCGAATGATTCCTTCTCTATTTCAGGGCAGTGTCTTTTCTTTGGTGTTACAATTCGCGTCTTCTTACGTGACTGAGATTTCTACAGAAGATTCTGAGCGCTGGCGGGCTGTCGGACGCCTTGAAGCAGGACAGTCTACAACAGATGTTGCTCGTTTTTTCGGTGTTCATCGTATGGAAACAATTCCAAACCAGCCAAAAAGTTGTTCTAATACCGGTAGCCGGTCGTCCAAGGCTTACGACCCCCACGGAAGATTGATATATTGCAGTGTAGCCTAGCGGAATCGAAGATCGACCTCCACACGTGTGACATCTATGGTTGCACCGGCCATTGGTAAGACGATATCTGCCACTACATTTTGTCGAAGGCTACACATGAATGGTCTGGACACCCGGGAACCACAAGTTTGTGTTCCTTTATCCGTCCAATCCAGAGGGGCAAGATTATAGTGGTGCCGCCAGCGTGTGAATTGGACTATGTCTAATTGGGGTAGCGTTATGTTCGATGAGTCCAGATTTGCCCTACAATCCGATGATAAGCATGTAAGGGTCTCGAGGGAACAAGGCACACGCAATCGGCACTAGAACATCACCGAACATCACGCATTTGCGGGGGAAGCATCATGGTCTGGGCAGAGATTTCATTGGGATATCGGACCGACCTGCACATCTACAGACTAGGTTCTGTGACGGTTGTACGGTAACGAGATGAAGTCCTAGACCCCATTGCGAAACTGTACGCTGGAGTGTAGGATGTTAAACCTACGGGGAGCTGTTATAATATAAACCCTTGCTCCAGCAGAAGATTACTTGTAACTATACGCTATAAAAACTTTGTTGTGTAAGATTACAGTACAGTACATGGTACTTCAAGATTAGATTACAAAAGTCTCTTTGTGAAATCTTTAAGTATAGTTACTTTGAACTCTTGACTCTTTAACTTTATACTCGGTACTTGTCTTAGCTAAACTGTTGCACTTGAATGAAAGTCGATGGTCAATGTATTCGTGTCTTTGGACCGTCCGTGTTAATGAGAATCAAAGACATACTTACAAGACTTGCTGTTGAATCATCTTCGGTCTAACCTCTTGAATATCCGATTACTTGAGTGGATAATTCGGTTCCTCTTCGTTGGATTCTTCGGCTTTCGAACCCTTTAGAACGTTGTATAGTGATCGGGATTATTTCCTAAATCCTTCTCACCAAAGTAAACTTTAATTCTGCACATTAATACATGTCAATCTTAGTTATGCATTTCCTATTGCAGGGACCAGGAACATTGGCTCAAGATAATTCCTAGTATCTTCGATGAAACAACATTGGAATACATATTTGTTTACACCTCGGAAAACAAATCCATCTTTTTCTTCCAACCTCAGAAATTCATTCATCACAACAATACGTCTCGAGTTCACTGCTCAAAACAATCGTTACTACTTGGCATCATGTGTATCTCTTCTTTATTTGAACGTGATTGTTGCGTTGTTCTTTTGTTTTTTATTTCCCTCAGATTATTCACGATTATTTTTGACTTCTCTTGGAATTGTCTCAGGTTTGAAATACGTTAGAAAATTGTTCAAGTAAGCTTTTCTCAATTCAAACCTACATGCAGCAGTTGGTCCTTCTTTCGTTTTAATCGACGATAATGTGCGCCCCCGTAGAGCTGCCATCGTTGACGACCTACTGAAGAGAGAGGGGATTGCGCGAATTGAATGGCCGGCTTACTCGCCGGACCTTAATCTAATTGAAAATCTTTGGGTTGCCCTCGGCCGTGCTGTATATCGACATTTCCCACCTCCAGCCACTCTCAGAGATTTGGAAACTGCACTACAGAAGGAATGGCGATTACTGGACTCTGCGGTGGTTGATCATCTCGTAACAAGCATGATCACACGATGTAAACTTTGTATACAGATGGGGGTGCTGACATACCCTATTAATGTCGGTTTTTATTGTTTGTTTTGAATTTAAGCATCATTTTCTTAATAATGCAAATATTATGTCATCTTATAATTTATGAAAATTCAATATTTTGTTTATCACTGTATGTAATACTTTGTTTTATTTTATAAATAAACATAGAGCTACTTACTTGCAGCATTTCATATCAATCAAAGCAGTACTTGTTCATTTTTTCGCATTTTACCGCTCCGTGTTTAACTTTTGGAAGTGAGTGTATTCAAATCTTGTTCTTTCCAGGTGTCAAAACACGCTACCTTTGCTTGAATTCTCAAATCTCGCAGTAATATACTCGTTGTTGACCCACCTGTTAATTTAGCAACAGCTCCTTTTATTTCATTTGTTTATGTGATTGAAATACAATAAAAATCGAAGACACCATATTACCTCAACTGGATGATTCACGACATTCACTAGTAACTTTTGAACTTAAAAACTTATTTTTTCACATTGTTATCTTTGTCTGCGTGCCAAAGTTATTTTGTGAATTTACGAAATATTGAAAATAAGAATTTCTTTTAATTAGCTTTAATTTTCGTCAGTACCACAACTTCATCAATCTACTGGTTTTCGTAGTGAACAAGTACATCTTACTATTGTGTTTGTGTTATCAGGCTAACTTTGCCCTACAGTACCTATATCCATTTTTATCCATTCTGAAGTGTGGTCTTCAATTTCTCAACTTTAAGTTTAGTAAAATTTAATGATTGTTATTCTTCAGCGAATTCAAACAAAAAAAAAATGTTACAACTTTATTTTTTGTTAAAGGCCTATTTTTAATTTTTTGGAAGCTGTAATAATTTTTCGAAGCACTAATATGCAGTTTATCTTATTCCATAATTTCATCTGATTTATGTGAAGAAAAAAGATAATTTATTAAATTTTGCGGAAAGTGATTAAAAAAAAATAAAAAATGCACTGAAAAAACTTTGGAAGCTGCATTTGAAGTTGTAAACGAATTTACTGTTGGATTCCATAAGTTGAAAGGACTCCTTGGCCCGCTTGAGAAAATCCCTTCCAACTTGATCTCTAGCTTTGACAGCGCGTCTTTTAATTTTTGTAATCACTTTATCCGCATCTACTTTCACAGTAGAACAACCATGTTAATACTCGTTGATTGTCAATTGTATGGATCCTCGTTTTACATCTTTGCCGACACAGCCAACATTTCAACATACCATCAATAAAAGTTTTACAGAATACTTGAATAAAACCGTCGTACTACAACTTTTCTATTCCACGATGAGACTATAGTTGACCTTCCATTTCTAACCGAATTTAACCATTCGAAAAACCGGGAACTACTGAACCCAAGATTTATTTTTGCGTTCTATTAGCCAGGTCAGAAGTAATGGACAAAAACAATTATTACGAATTTAAGGCCGGAAATGCGGATTACTGTTTAATAAGTGCATATTAAAGCCTCTACAAATATTCTTAGTAAATTTAAATTTATCTTACATAGTTTTTTGTTATTTTTTTTAAAAAAAAATAATTTGTTTTATATTTAACTAATGAAATAAAGTGTATTACTATATTTATCAGTTTTATTTGTCATAAAACGAATTTATCCCCATGAAGGTAAATAAAGTCCTTATTCGAGTTTGTAGAATTACAATATTTCGTGGCGAGTCAAATGGACCGCCGGGATGTGCCCATGATGAGTTGTACCTGACCCATCTGAATAGATGCCCTTCTCCACTTGTTACAGTTGGGTACGTCTCTTTTGTTTCTATTAATTCCCAAGCAATATTACTTGAATATTTGTATTTCCATAATCTAGTGATTGAAACCTGTAAAGCCAAGATTTTAAGACTTTTTTTAAACGAAATAAAAGAAATAGCTATTTTCATAAAAGGAAAATGTGGACAACTTTAAAAAAAATTATTTAAATTCACACTTAAACGTTGTTACAATAAGTTGAGAAATGCTACTTATACTATAGGTATTGTACGTCAATTTATCATTTACTGGAATTTCGTTTTCTGCTTTGATTTTGTTTCTCACTTCATTTACGCTGAAATATGGATTTTAGAATACTAGCAATAAGTCAGGTATCAAAAGAATATACTGATCTGGAAATTACTTTTAGAAGAAACAAATTGCAATGATCTATTTATGGATATTTGAGGAAATCAGGAAATAAATTAGTTGCCTTCAAATTCTTTAAGACGAATAGATGACTCTGGGGACCATTTGTGGTTTTAATAATTCCCTGAAGTCGTTTCAGTGAAATTCTGTGCAACAGCGCACATTCTTTATCGCTGTCATGAAAAAATTTTTTAATTGATCACTTTTGCAGCAATGAAAAGTTTAAAATCGCTGAAAAATTAAGAGAATTATCGTATAATTATAAAATGTTTTGTTTCATTTATTGTAATGAACGATAATCTGACGTTTCGATATCTGTAATTTTAAATTGTATTGTGATCATTGGTTTCATCCCTGTTACTAAACAAAATCCCGTTCGGAATCTTCACGGACATCACGCTTTTGTATTTTG
>JAFIDM010062769.1:0-15546 GCA_023159025.1 Thereuonema tuberculata
AGTGGGGTGATGTAGCGCTGGGATGTTCATTTTGAAGACCGAACGAAATAAACGAACTCCGTCCTATTTTAAGCTGAATTGTAAAGAAGCGTCGTATTCAGTTTAAAATCAAATAAAAATCACCCCAACCATTTTGATTGATAAGAGGTAATCAAAATAAATAAACATGTGTTTTAAATTGAAGCCTAAATAACCAACGTATCAACTTTTTATGAAAATCCGTCCAGTTGTTTTAGTGTGATGCGCTTAGAAACAGAGATAAAGACACAGATCAAATAAATAAAAAGACAACAGATAAACAAAGAAAACAGAAATGTTCCGTGGAATATCACAGGATCAGACAGCAATTACGGCTTAAATATCGTTCTGTCGTCTTTCTTTCTTAGTTAACACACATTTTAGCCTAGTATTTATTTATTTATTTATTTATTTATTTATTTATTTATTTATTTTGTTTTGGTTACAGTGTATTATTACTTTACTACTTTTTATAGTTTTAAGCTTCAAACGCTGTTAAATTAACCAATTTGTCTTTAAAAAAAATAAAACAGATAAAGTTAGTCTTTCTTGATTATTTATGGGATTATCCTCAAGTGAATTAATTCATTCTGTTTGTTTAAGGAATCTGATCTATTGCTCTAGCTGTGAGAATGATCTGGAAACAATTTCCCTAAAACAAAGATTCAAATTTCACTCTAGTTCTTTGCAAACCGTTGCAAAACGTTCTTCCTATGTTTCCTAATCAACTAAATCGGAAGCATAATATTGGAGCTTTTCTATCGTCGATGTTTCAGCATCTAAGCAAAGAAGGGTACATTTCATTTTCATCAGCCTAAGATCTCTTATAAATATCTTCTTAAAAACTGCAATGTTTCAGTGTTTCGTTAATTGAGTTGTCGTACACATAAAATTGAAAGAAAAAAAATCCTTAGCAAAACACCCTTGAGTTCCGTTACAATGAAGACAAAGTAAAAGTGAAATCCAATCAGAGCTAAATAGCACAGTTGCCGTTTTTATTGTCTGAATATAATGTTAGTGGAATGGTCTCGTATGTACTATGATCCCGAATCAATAATCACAGTAAACTCTTACGAAATTCCATGTACGAGGTGCAATATGATTTCGGCCATTTCGCTGTAATTGACAAAGACAATTGGCTGACACAGTACATTACTAAGTATTAAAACGAATACATGGGACCTCAAAAGGGTATTTCGTTTTAAAACGAAGGAAGGATTCCTTTTTCAATAGTTTCATAATTTTTAATGTGATGCTTTCACTATAACAACGCCTTTTTTAATCGTCATTCAATAAAGTTTCTGTTTCGATTTATTTTTCTTTTTTTTTGTCTCTCCAAAAATGGACGTAAGGTTCGTTGCCTTGAATTTACTTTAATTAAAATAATTGTTTCCTTCGAAATCCAAAACAAAACAAAGTCTCAATTTGAATGGACAAACGGAAAAAACAACGGAAACAACATTTATTGCTGAAGTTTATATATTTTTTGAAATAGATTTTTTGTTGTTCAGTAGCTCATTGAAATAGGTGAAACGAAGTCTTGTAGTGTGTGTTATTTAAATTCATTGCTACATTTAGCCATAATTCTTGTTTATTATTAATTATAATTCTACTTGTCTAATTTCATTGACTGTGCACGCTTATTCGTCCACTTGCACTTCTTTATATACATTCGTATTCTTTATATTTAAAACTCATTTCTTTTATTTAAATTTTACTGTTTAGTAAAGATTTATAAGAATTAATGCGCAATTAAAATTGATAAGGAATAAAGACAGAAGTTGCACCTCTAGTCAAATATTAACAATTATAAAATTGTATGATAATAACTTCAACAAACACTGCCCTTAGTGTCAACAATAATAATTTATCTACTAAATATTTTTCTTTTCCATATTCACCTACATCTAAATAATAATGAAGTAGCATTTTCTGTTTGCTATCCCTAAAAAGAGAAATGACCCTTCTATTCTTGTTTATAAAATGCCTTGTTCTAATTTTAACCGTTTTTACATTGGGTAAACAAAAAGAACCATCTCTTCTCGCCTAACTGCATACGTCACATCCTTTGACAATAACCCTAACACTAGATGGCGCCCATGGCTTTGCTCTGTATGCTTCGCATACCTAATCTAAACAAACATTTTGTTTATTAAAAAGAAACAACAAATTACATCAAGAAAACTAAAAGGAAAAATAAATTAAAGTTTAAATTTTAAAGAATACATACAATACAATCTTGAAATTGTAAATTTGCGCAGTTTAGCTGACCACGCCACAATACTTCTGTTGCCTAGCAACCCGCGAACGAAATTCCATTGTTGGGCGGATGTAAGCACGCACACAGACACATACACAGAGTTTATTTTTTTAATAACACAGATTCTCACCATCACATAATTACAAAAGAATTTTAGGTGAGACATTGGCTATCAAATTCGAGTGTACAATCTGGTTTGATCTAATGGGAACCCCTGTAGACCATTGGGATAAGTAAGAAGAAAAACACTCCCTATTACTACGTTAACATGTTTAATCATTTGTATATAATTATAATCCTTTCCTGAGTATTATATATAACTCTATTTTTTAATTTTTAATTAATAATTGTAACTTTTATTTATCCCTTTTAAATTACAGTAAAGACAGCTTTATTACACCTTAGAAGGTCGATCTATCATTTGTAATGTCCTTCTTGATATTCTTGGAGAAAAAAAGAGCTAGAACAATTTTGGAATATTGCCTGTCTGTCTGTCCGTCCATGACCAAGATATCCTAAAGAGTTCAGATTTAGATTTAGAAGGAAAATCGTGGCCTCATAAGATTCCTCTTCCCTTACTTCATTAAATTTAAGTTTTATTGATTTTGTTTCGTTTCTTGAATAAAATACTCCTTTCAAAGTTCCTCCTGACTGAAGAGAAAGTTTGCGAGGAAACTTCATGCATTGCATTTATTTACATGAAAAAAGAAAGATGGTAAATTGAATCTAGTATATCAGAGAAGGACATCTGATAAAATATTTCATTCACGGATGTGTACTATACAAGATCCGTCGATTTCAAATTCAGAAGTTGAAATATTTATTTGCAATCTAAATCTATTGAACTTACCATTGAAATTCATTCCTCATTACGCTGAAAGGCTTACCTGTTGAGCATGAGTATTCAATCAAATTGAAAAAGTTTCAGTGAACTTGTTTCCGCTCTACTGTTTCTGCATAGGAAAACCCTAAGGTCAACTTCTTTAAATTAATATCGATTTCAGTTTTGCTATTTACGTAGAATCAAATTGGAAAATTCTTGCCTTCTGTATATGGATATTTTGTTATTGATAATGGAACTATTAAGAATTACTTTGATCGATTTTGAAGAAAAATTTTCTTAAACTTGCAGAAGATGAATAGTTTTTTAAGCATATTCTTTTGATGGAAAATGTTACGTTTTCTTAAAAAAGCTCTTTAATTGACAATTTTTATTATTATTATTTTTATTATTATTATCGGAATGACAGTATTTACGTTACACTAGTATTACGGCCAACATAAATTTCTCTATACAAACAAATAAAGAAGGTATGAATGTTATGCTTCTTACTGCCTGTTGATTGCAAATTTTAATTTTGAAAGTAGTTCAAACATCATATGAAAAACCCTGTTCCATAAAATATAGATGGTTTCTTTACACTAACTACATATAACGTTATTTTTGTTATTTTTATATATGCAGTCATACCTCGGATCACGAACGTCTCGGTCTACGAACAAATCGGTTTACGAACACCATTTGCGAACAAATTTTGCTTCGCTTCACGAACGATGCTTCGGTTCACGAACATGCACGGAGCTCATGGAGAGCCCATGATTTGCAGTGCACAAAATACTGCGCACAGCCACCCCCCACGCAGCAACTCAGTTCGCTTAGCTCGCGTGGTTGAAGTAGAGTCCCAACAATAACTGTTGATATTTTGGTTTTTTCTTTATTTAATTAAATTTATCCATTATTATGGCTTTCAAAAAAGCAGTGGAAATTTTAAATGATAATGTAATGACCTACTTTCGCAAAATTCTCAAGCAAAGAAAAAGGCAAATTTCTCTGGATCATTATCTTATGCAGTTACCAACTGCCTCTCCTTCGAAGGAGTAATCTTCCTCCTCCCCCTCTCCACTTCCTCCATCCCGGTGTGCCAGCAATTATCAACCACATAGGTAAATTGTATATGTACTATAAAATTAGTTTTATTTTGGTAATTAAACTGCTTTCTTCTAATATTACAGTTATTTTTATTTCCTTTTTCCATAAGAGTTAAAAAAATTTTCTACGACAAAAAACATATTATTTGGATTTACATTAATTGCAATGGGAAAAACTGATTCGGATCACGAACTTTTCGGTTCACGAACAGGGTCAAGGAACGGATTATGTTCGTGAACCGAGGTATCACTGTATACTGTTATTTTTGTGTGTAACTTGTTTATGGATGTTGTACAGTTGATTTTGTGCTGTGTTATTATCTCTAAGCCACTCTATAACTCATATCCACCAGAATTATTGCCTGTGGAATTGCATTAGGAATAAGCTAACAACATTAGTTGAAAAGTTAACCTTCGCGTCAATTTATCTGCGGTACTGTGGAGGAAAAGAAACACACGACAATTGAATGTCAGAAATTAACCCTTAACTATATACAATGGAAACTCGATTAACCGTCACCTGCGGGACCGGGACTGTGACGGTTAACCAAATAGATGGATAACAGAAATTTTGCAATAAACATGTACAGTAACGAAATTTCAATGCTGGTTTGGGACGAAAGGCAAACAATAAATTAATGCAAAGAAAAATCTATCGGTAACAAATAGATATCGTCAAACACCAAACAAATAATAATAATAATAATAATAGAAACATAAAACAGTAGGCCTACTAGATAATAAGGTTTATATGTTGAAGCTGTAATCAGTCATCTTCTGTTTCTTCGAGGCTCGAGCTTTTTTTCGCGGCAATGTCCCGTATTTTACGAAGAAGTAGGTTTTGCGATCGATGACGGATAACAGAGAGTGACGGTTAATCGAGTTTATACTTACATTCAGTAAGTACTGTCACGTTTATAAAAACTTTATATTATGAATTGGATATAAAAGTAATATGTGTAGCGTCATCGTACATTTACTTTATGTAAAACTTATTTTCATTTTAACTACAGAGGGAAACCGCTGAATGAATCATTTCCTTACAGTTTATTCACAACAAAAGCCAAGATGATAAATTCTGTGTCACGATCCACGACTTTACGATTTTTGACGTTAATTTTGGATATTTCCAAAATTAATGTAAGAAAAGAATCACGTAAGTGCCATTCTATAAAATCATCTTCATAATAATACTGGCTTAATTTGAATCCTAGAGATATTAATATTATTTATCAATAATCGCTTCTAATTTAATGATTTTCTTTTTTATTTTTGATTAAACTCTCTGATGTAACACACAAAAAAAAATGGCATCAACATATACAAGGTCACCGTAATTAAAGAGGAGGTGTTTAGAGCCCAATTACCAAAATCCTATTGAGCCAAACTCCACCAAATTTGGTGTGAATACTATTTAGAAATATGGGTTTCGATTTCTAAAGAAAACAAATATTTCGAAATTTCTCCACCAGGAAAAAGAATGACGCTGGAAGCTCGGAAATATGCAGATTGCAGTAAACTGACGTCGTAGATACAAAAAGATGAAAACGAACAGCGTGTGTTAGGTCCGACTGATGTGCTATGGTTCGCGATGGTGCTTCGTTGCTAAATTTACGTGATCGTGCTTTGCTGGTTTTACGACGAAAAAAAACAATATTCCTTCTGTCGCACTTCGGGAATACCATAGGTTGAAGAATTTAAGGAAATGTCCCCCCCGCCCTCAAGACAATCACTAATTTGAGAAAAATGATTTTGCGATTTGAAAATAAGGATCGTTGCAAGTACTGCCAGGACGAGGACACAAACCGATATCAAACCAACAAATTGAAACAGTTGCACTGGAACCAAACGATGCACACTCGTCCAGCAGTGCACGGGCAATATCAGATAATTTAATATGCACTAGTCAACGGTGTGGAAAATTTATGTGCAAACCGCTGAAGTTTATCCCCTACAAAATCAGCCACACTCAACAACTGCTTTAAAGAAATGCGGACGCTCGTCTGAACTTTTCTCTGATGTTCCTAGCTCGAATAGAAGTCGAGGATTCATGGCCTTGGAACATCCTATGGAGTAATGAGGCACTTTTTCGTCTTAATGGAATTGTAAACACACAGAATTACCGCATTTGGGCGTTGGAGAATGCTCATTTGTCTCAGCAGATTCCTTTGCACTCATCGGAAGCCACAGTGTGGTGTGGCTTTACTGCTTCGTTCATCATCGGTCCGTACGTTTTTGAAGAAATAACACAAAACATGCTGCTTGATTTTGTTACTCCATAATTTCAACAGCATTGAAGCTTCGGATCCCCAATATTTATGCAGGATGGAGCACCTCCTCACCTTTGATTGAGTGCATAGCAAGACTTAGGGCAGCATTTCACAGAAGACTACGAGTGGTTGAGCCCTCTCATCTCACTCCCTAAAGTTATGGGGATATTTGAAAAGCTTGGTTACCAAGGAGGCCTGGATAACTTAGTAACGTTACAGAACCCAATAACGCTGTACGTGAGGCAATTTACTGGAGATCTGTTGAGTTGTGCTGAGGAAATGCTGTTCACGGATCGCAGTCATTGGAACAGTTGCAAGGAAAATATATTGAATCACATCTGTAAATGATACCAAATAAAAATTACTATTAATTGTAAACTTTATTTATTAAGTCTTTAGAAAAAAAAAACCAAAATCCTATAGTCTAATTAGTGTTCACACCAAATTTTGTGAGTTGTGCCGAATAGGATTTTGGTAATTGGGCTCTAAACACCTCCTTTTCAATTATGGCCATCCGATTTATAGAAACTAAATTTTGAAATTAAAAATTTATGAACTTATTGAACTCATTTAGGTTATGGCATTAAGAAACAGAAAAGTATAAGATTTGCAGTAAATCGTATTAATAACTGAGTTTCCCTCTATAAAATTACATTATATCCTAAAAAAATTACATCCAAGAGAAACTGTATTATAGAATTGTGTTTCTTTTTCAGTAACAAAGTTAGGATAAGGATACATTATTTCTTATACACTTCTTCCGTAAATTAAAGATACCAAAAAATAATGAATTTTTCAACATTTGCAAGTAAGTAAAACAAAAAATTTCATCCTCCCACTTAATATGAAAATCATATTTGAAAGGCATCTCATTTGTATTCATAAAATACTTAAATGAGACATTTTATTATTATAAATCTCTTTTTTATATTATGTATCTTTTATTAAAAAATTTTATCTAAAAATACTTTTATGCAAACATAACTCTTAAAAACTTTGGCGTATTCTAGAAGAAAGGATTTATACAAAGCCTGGCTTTTTTATTTTTCAATCTTTTTTAGAAAATTAATTTTATAAAATAAAAAGTAGAGTTAAAAACCACTTTTGAAGACAATACATTGCAAATTAATTGTTTAAAGAGAAAATCTGAAACAGATAAAACAGTATAACTTTGTTGAAAATAATTTCCAATCAGTTAGAAATAGAAATGGAACAATCATTTGGAATATCATTTGGAACAATCAGAGGAATCATTTGGAATGTTTGTTTTTTTTTTTTGTTATTTCAAGTCGTTGACCAAAAAGGATCTCTATCGTAAAACGGCTGAAGCAACAGGTGTATCATCTCATTCAGTGTTTAGTATTCTTTTGGAAGCCGAAGCCTCGCTTACCACTAAGCCTAGCCCATTGTTTGAAACGCCAGGCACGAAAAGACAGCGACTGGCACCGATAACAGAACTGGACGACTTCAACTTTATGTGCCACTGTTGGTGAAGTTTATTTTATTACTTTTTTTAAAAAAGGATCTTTCAGAGCCATCAAATGATGCCTAAAGGACTGACACATTTGCTCATCTAATGATAAATGTAAACAAAAGTACAATAAAACTTTAATCTAAAATCTAAAATTAATATGAATTAAAAATACAATTGCTCATGCCTAAAAACAAACTTTTTATGAAATCGAAAATAAATAAATAAAAACAAGAATTATTAATGTTGAAAAACCAACAAAAATAATAAAAGTTAAAAATTGTAGCGCGATGACAATTTGATGTAAACACTGGAAGTTACTTACAATGACATTCCAGACGCGACTAAGCAATAACTCTAGTGAAGAAAGATAATAATTGATTAACTGCGATTTACATGTCTTCAGAAAAATAATGAACCGATTAGAATGTAACTAGCAGCAAAGCCTGTCGGACGACAGGCATAAAAAAATCTGAAAAATCATTGTATTATCAACTGTGCTAACTTGTGAACGAAGCTTCTACGGCAAAAATGGTTTTGAGTTTCGAAATCAGCGTAAACAACTGAGTAAGTAAGCCAAATTTCATTAAAATGGATGCAGTGGTAACAAAATTATTTGATTTTGAACGTATGTTTTGTTAGAATTTCAGTTGTCGAGGTTAGTTCTTAAGAATAAAATTTCATGGAAACAACATGGAATGACACAATGAACTAATATTTTCATCCAATTTGAGTACTTTTGATTCAATGGTACCATTGAGAACCGTTGGATCTATCTTAATAGCTTAATGATATCGAGTTACAGACAGACAGACGAACTTAGCCAATTTATATATATATTTGATTCGATTGATGATTTGATTTGAATTTTTTTTTTTTTAATGTTTATCAGATGTATTTAGGTGTACTTCTTACCTGTATACCTGTAATATAGGTTCTGAGAGTTTAATTTAAAGGATCATTTTCCACCCAAAAAGAAAAACGAAATACCAACCATAATCTAAAGTTTAATTTATCTAAAGAATAATTATTATTTTTGAGTCATAACGCCGAAAGGCATTTAAAACTCACCTTTCTATAATCTAAATACTGCGCTAACTTGTGAACGAAGCTTCTACGGCAAAAATCGTTTTCAGTTTCAAAATCAGCGTAGAAAACTAAGTATGTCAAATTTCATTACAATCGGTGCAGTGATAACAAAATTTTTGGTTTTGAACGTATGTTTTGTTAGAATTTCAGTTAAAATTTCATGGAAACAACATGGAATGACAAAATGAACTAATATTTCCTCCAATTTGAGTACCCTTGATTCAATGGTACCATTGAGAACCCTTGGATCTATCTTAATAGCTTAATTATATCGATTTACAGACAGACAGACAGACGAAATTAGCAAATTATATAAATTGATATATTATTAGTATAGAAGGGGAAGCCTAAAAGACATTGAAAATAAAAAAAATGTATCGCTTCACATATCGGAAGTAATTTTCTAACCGATTAAACATTTATACTTGTTTTGTGTCTGTGTTTTCCGCCTTCAGTCAATTTACTCCAGATTGATAAACTTACTATCTTTACTTACATCTAGTCTTAAAGAATATCTTCATACAAAGCCTGGCTTTTCTATTTTTCAATCTCTATAGAAAATTAATTTTCTTAAATAATAAGTAGAGTTAAAACCACTTTCTGAAGGCAAGATCGTCTTCATATCGGAGGTAATGGTATGCAGATCTCACCCTATCTGAGTAGACTCATGGCTATATAAACAATCATATTAAGCAAATAATACATAATATTTACAACAATGATGATGCTACAAACTCAAAAAAATACAGGAACATCACGAAATATGTAGCTATTCCCTACCATGATATACTATTCAAAATTATATGTCAATCGCTCAAGGAACACTCAAATACAAATCACAGCTAGGTCAACCAACACCATCAAAAACATACTCAATGAACCTGCTAAGAAAGACCCTAGAACCCGTAATAATGTGGTTTATGCTTTAGCATGTAAAAATAATAATCTATAATAAAAAAGAGAATTTTTTGGATATGTGTGTCTGTTCGAAATGTTAAGCATACTTCCCGGTATGCTATAAACTTGAAATTGTCATGTGGATAGGTTCCATAGTGTAGACAATCTAAAAAGTATAAAAATAAGCTTTTTTATTTGGGGGGGGGGGGGTGAGAAATGATCATGATATGTGTGGCGCCCAATACACCCGAGTTAAGCGGTCTGCAGTGCTTTCCCCTGCCATTTCAAAGTAATATGGCTTTTTAAACAAATAAAGCGGGTTTTTTTAGTAACATATGCGTTACATTCCAGAGCGAAGCGACGCTAGCAGGCTAGTTGTATATATATATATATATATATATATATATATATATATACCGTTAAAGCTCGAAAGCCGTTAATGTGCACATTACCTAGATAATCTGTACTTTAACTGATTTGATCCGTTAATGTGAGGAATCAAGAGTTTTCCGCACTTTACCTAGGTAATGTGCACATTAGCGGCTTCCGAATCGTTAAAGTTCAAAAGTTTGTTTCTCTCATTTCCTTTCCCTACACCCTTCCCCTCTCCCTCCACTTTTAGTTTTTATTTCTCATAATTTGCGTCGGCTGTTAGTGCGTGAATTTGTGTCGTGATTTTTTTTAAAGCAGATAAATTTAACTTCTAGTATGCAAGCAAGCACCGAATTGGTGAGTAAAATGAAGAAAAGATTCTTCGCAAACCTCTTTAGCGAAGATTCAAAATATAATAGTGTTTTAATGACAAAATGAAAGTATGATTCCGTAATTGAAGATGTAAAGCGAATAAAAGTTTCCAAGAAGAAAGAATCATCTCGAGATTACCGAATAATTCAAAGATAAGATGTGTTGACTGTAGAGGCTGTAAAAAACTCATTGAGCCGTTGTCAGATACGCGAGAAAATGTGAAAAAGTTTGTCCATGCCGAAGAATTGTTTGACGTATTGTATTCTACTCATTTGTCAATTGGCCACGGTGGAAGAGATAGAATGAGCAAGCAATTAAATACAGTTTATAAAAACATAACCCAAGCCCAAATAAAAATGTTTTTGAATTATGCGAACCTTGTCAACAAAAACAAAAAAGGGCGAAAAAAGAGATTGTTGTAAAGCTGATTATTTCATCGCATTTCAATAGCAGATGCCAGGTGGATCTCGTCGATTACGAATCTCAACCAGATGGAAAGTTTAAGTTTCTCCTCGTATACGAAGACCACTTAACAAAATTTGTTGTATTGAAGCCGCTCACATCAAAACGGGCGGATGAAGTAGCCTATAACTTGCTTGATATTTTCCTCCGTTTTGGCGCTCCAAGTATTTTGCATTCTGATAACGGATGCGAATTTTGTAATAAAATCTTAAAAAATGTAATACAGTTGTAGCCAGAAATCAAAATGGTTAATGACAAACCTAGACACAGCCAAAGTCAAGGAAGAGTGTAGGACGAGCGAATCAAGACATTGAAAACATGCTCACTACTTGGATGGCTGATAACCAAACTAACAAGTGGAGGGAGGGGGTACGATTTGTACAATTCATGAAGAATGTGGATATCATTCTGCAATTAAAAGATGTCCATACGAGGCCATGTTCGGTTGTCCCGCAAAAGTGGGATTGTCTTCTTCTATTATACCACAAATTATACCACAAAGTGTATTACATTCGATAAATACTGAAGAAATTCTTGAAAAATTAGGAGATTCACAAAAGACTGTGATCATGCGATCACAGTCACATCTTACTCAAGAGGACATTCCGTTATCCCCGGCTACTACAGAATCACCTATAGAAATTTAAGAATTTATCGATAGTAATCTTAAACTGCCTTCTACACCGTTGATTGAGGATAGTTATGAAGAATATTCAGTTACCCTGCACCTCCAAGGAATCACCTCTGCATGAAGAATTTATCACTGAGTTACCTCAACTTCAGCAGAATCGCCATCACATTTTTATACAGAGCCTGTAAAGAGGACTATACAAGACATGGTCTGTATTGTTTGCTCAAAAGCAGCATCAGATGCTCACAAGTGTAAATAAGTGTGATATGTTTGTTCAAGTAATTTGTGGTGAAATAGATCCTAAAGAGGAAGGATATGGTAAAAATGTATTGTGCAACATCTGTAAAAAGAATATGGATCAGAAAATGCAGCGTGATGAAGCCAAGAAAGGTTTAGAAAAGCAAGCAAAGAAAATGTTAGCAAAGCACGCAAATATCGATGAAAGTGTCACTGAATTAAAGTATCCAAAATATACAGAGCAAAAACTGATGCCCGCTCGATTTTAGATGTGGTTCTTAGTATAACAGAGGATGGCTTTTATAAACATGGTACTAAAACGGGTATTTTAAAACAATTGTATGCCAAATCTGAATTCAGTGTTTCCCAAGAGAGATTTTTAACGAAAGAAGATGTCCCTGCTGTAGAAATATCTTTACGTCAAACAGCAATAAAACAATCCCTTGGTACTGGGCAGGGTTTCAGAAAATGTGACTGCAAATCTAAATGTGCCATAAATATGTGGGCTTGTCGCAAAAACCAATTGCTATGCAATTACAATTGCTATGTAATTCAAAGTGTCACCAATCTTTAGATTGAACTAATAAGTACGCATAATTTTTTTATAGGTTTTGCAAATTCATTTCCTTAATGGTAATAATATTTTAAACCGTTTGATTCTTTCTATTAAAGTTTTTTAATTGATTGATGATTGATTCTATCAACTAATTTGTTGATTGTTTGATTGTAATAACTTGATTCTTTAGATATCGAAAAATAATTGTAATAATATTTTAAACCGTTTGATTCTTTCTATGATTGATGATCCAGCAAAGATCTTATTTTCACTTTAACGAGTGCCTAGTAGGTAATTTGCAGATTACCTAGGTAATGTGAGAAATGAAACAATTTTCCGCACTTTAACGGATCACCCTAGTTAATCTGCACATTACCTAGATAATCTGTAGAATAACTGATTTCTGCACTTTAGCGATAACATATATATTGGCAAAACAAAAATACCCTTACATATCCGCCTTCAAAAATATTGTCGGGCCATCAAAAAAGCATCATGCTAATTATTCAACAGCCACCCATATTCATTTGACTGGACATGAAATTGATTTCGATCATCAATCCCAGCTATTGGACTGTAATGACTAAAGCAGGCCAGTTAATCACATCAGTAGCATTGTGTCAAAAGAAATCCACTGAAGCTCGGTTAAAACGTGGTTGCTTATATCGCGAATTCAGATATAACCCGTTAGGTCTTGGACCCCTTTTATTTTGGAAAAGGTGTATAATTGTAAAATTGCAAAATTTACCGTTTTTTCGCCTAAAATCAAATCAAAGGTGTAAATTAATATGCTTGTTTCCTTATTATTTACAGTAACTGAGACTCTATACCCACCCTAATGTCATGAAAAATGCATCAAATACCAAATGCGTTAAAAAAAATACCACAATCGCGGACTTTTTCGTTTAACCAAAATGAATATCGAGATCTATTTTTCTGCCAATGACAACCAGTAAAGAGGCCCATGTAATCTGATAGGCGTATGAATACGGTACCTAGTTTCGATCCACGTGACTCGTCGTTTGTACAAGATGTCAAGATGACGGCGCCAAATCGATTTTGGCTAATATAAATCATCCAAGTGTTGAAAAGGTAATGATTTATGTATTTATAAATATAAAATTCTCTTACATAGCTCTGAATGATGTAGGTAATCGCGAAATGACCATTTTAAATCGATTTGGAATCGTGTGGGCGATAATACGGTGCGATATACGACATTTGACGTCGCGAAGTAATAAAAGTTCGGTTATATCGCGGTTATATCGCGATCTTCGAAATCTTGGATCCAAAAGGTCGCGTTATAACCGAGCTTCAGGGTATTTCTTTTTTTAATTAGTTCACATTTTTTTTATATTATTAATTTTAAACGTTTTTATTTTATTTTTTTATTATAATTAGTATTTATTTTTCTATTATTAATTTTACCCGGAATTTTTTTTGAGGTTTTTGTTTTATTCTCTCTCCGCCTTGCAGAGAATATCAAGATACCATCCCCAATGCAGATATGGCCTGTCCGCTGTTGGCAAATTCGATTGATCCTGCGTATCGCCCATTGGCCTCTTTCAGCACATGTTTCCTGAGACTCTTTTCAAATTCAAATTTCGTTTAATTTGTTCTTAACCGCCTGATGAAGAGGAGTAACTTGAACCCTTCGAAACCAGTTGTAAATATTATTTTATAAATGGTATTGTGTTTTATATAATTATGTGCAGTGGCTTATTTAAAGTACTGAATCTCAGTAATTGTTATCCAACTCTTCTGAATCAGAAATATATTAATCGAAAGGGATTTATTTTACTACTGAATTGATGAGATAATTGGACGATTGTTAGTGGCGGTGCAGGATGTCTTCCGTGGAGGCTGTTCGGAAGAGAATTGTTTAAATTGTTTTAGGGCTTAATTTTTTGTTTTGTATTTTGATCTTTCTTTGACAACTGAAACATGACTGAAGATATTCTTGTTCATCTCCTTTTTCTTGGTGATGCTACAAAGATTGATTTGAAAATAACACAAAATAGTAGTCAAATATATACAGAAAAAAATGTTAGTCTATTTCCTTACTAACTGAGAAGAGTGGCTCAAACAGATATTGGCATGAATACAGAGCTTTAGTAATATTTGAGAAATCCTTAAGAGCCTTAAAGAGATTCCTTAAAGATCCTTTAAGGATTTCAAATCATTAAAGAGATTTTTTTGAGAAAATTTTATAAGAAGGGAAGTGCGTGACCTCGAACGCTGAGAACCACACGAAAATGTGCTTAGAATATAAATCGCTCATCCCAAAAACAATGGTATGAGTCATTCCCAAGTAAAACTCAGCTGTTGTCTGCTATCGCCATCCGACGGTGGCATGTTGTACCTGCACTAACAAGTACACAGAAGCTCGGTTATAACGCCATCTTTTGGATCCAAGATCTCGAAGATTGCGATATAACCACGATATAACCTAACTTTTATTACTTCGCGACGTCAAATGTCGTATATCGCACCCTATTATCGCCCACACGATTCCAAATCGATTTAAAATGGTCATTTCGCGATTACCTACATCATTCAGAGCTGTGTGAGATAATTTTATATTTATAAATATATAAATCATTACCTTTTCAACACTTTGATGGGTTATATTAGCCAAAATCGATTTGGCGCCGCCATCTTGGCATCTTGTACAAACGACGAGTCACGTGGATCGAAACTAGGTACCGTATTCATATGCTTATTAGATTACATGGGCCTCTTTACTATAGCCTGTAACATATAGAAGACAAATGGGGACCACTACCTACAGAGCAGATTTCGGGTCCCCAGCGGACACAACACACAGAAGAAGACGAAAGAAACAACCATGCCACGACCGGGATTCGAACCCAGGTACTGGCGCATTGGACGCCACGGCTGGCCGCCGCCGAGACCGCACGACCACGCCAGCACGCATGGGCCTCTTTACTGGTTGTCATTGGCAGAAAAATAGATCTCGAT
>JAFIDM010062770.1:0-15545 GCA_023159025.1 Thereuonema tuberculata
AAAAAAAAAAAAAAAAAAAAAAAAAAAAAAAAAAAAAAACATTCTATTTACTTTAACATGAGACGAAAGTTTATTAAAAACAATAATACATGTTGTCGAACAATTTTCAAACAGTTGAGTCAAGAACATATTATTGGACAATTAATATGATGTAGAAAGTGTATGTACCGTGCTTGGGAGAATGGTATTGTTGTTTGGTTGTCAACAATAACATTTCAAAAGAAAGAACGTGTTCTTCTTCGATTGTTGTATGCTATCAACGGAAAAAAGAAGCCATGGAGCTGTCTTCGTTGAAAATCCGAAAGAATTCAGGGAGTTTTTCCGAAAATGCCTATTAACTCAATCAGGAAAACATTGAGTGTAATTACGAATCAAGCCGCATATTCGTGATGCAGCAATTCAGAGAAACTAAGCATTTGCTAACATTAAGATTATGTTTTTATAGGGAATTTACCGTCGCTAGGAGACGACTCGAGGCCTATTAGGAATATGTTGTTCTAAGACTATTAGAGAGGCAACATTGACTTATTCACCTGAATTTAAAGGATTATATTTTTCAGGACCATAAAGGAGTTAAACGATGGACTTATTAATATCTGGAAAAATTTTAAGTTATTATTTTCATTATTAGTTATTCCGTTTGACGAATGCATATCCAAGTTGAAGACACGTAGATAACACTTAATACACAGTTATTAAAGACAAAGAACATTTGAGTTAAAGGACTCGCCTCACAAGAACAAGCTTTTTTGTGAATAGTAACTTAATTATTAAGAACACAGACGTATTAAGTGACAAATGTTAAGAACATGAATTCTTAGTGATATATAGTGCATTGATAATTCATACAACATACTGAAGGAGAACTATTGTTATTCTAGGTGAAAATTATTTCTACCATTTGTTTATGGATTTTAGATAAACTCTTAAAGAAAGGTTCAAATCTTTGATTAGTACCCATAGACTGGAAAACGTTGTATGTGAAGTCATTCAGTTGTAAAGTGAACAATAGTATATGTTAACTATTCATACATTAAATAATATTTAATGAACTAAGTGATTTCATTTATTTTTATTGACTCTGCCTTTAACCAAATGTTAAGTTACATAGGGGTTAGATATCAAAACCCTTTATCACAATGTATAAATTAATGTATTAACGTAATATTTACATTAAAATTACTTTATCTGTACAACGATACTTCCAGATGAGAGAAAAAAAAACATATATTTAAAAGGATAATAATTGAACTACAATAAAACATTACTTAAGATAATGAAACCAAATCTATAAAATTATAAAAGATTTTGCGTGATTACACTTGTCTTTTCTACTTTTTTACTGTTCTTTCATCAACAATTCTTTATTAAAAAGAAAAAAAAAGCTAGTTTTTTCCTAAATGATTTTAATTGATCCAAAAATAATTCAAAAGATGGGTTATAAACAAATCTAATTTAATATAAACCACATACGTGTATCAGATGTTATTAACATCCATTTTCAAATTTGGCTGCCACAAATTTAAATCTGAATACAATAAACATTTTATACATATATAAGTATAAAAGATCTGTCATTTATAACTTTATTTCGAGCTTCCAAACTTGCATCTTATAATCAAATTAGAAGTTGTCAAATTCAAGAGAATATCAATTATTATTAATAAATAATTATCCTTGATGAAATTAATTTTAAATGGATTAAATAGATTAAATAATTCTCTGTGTGATTCTTAATTTTTTTGTTGTTTGTGTTCTAATCCTAGCCTGCATACCAAATTTCAGCTTTCTAGGACTTCAGGAAGTACCCTAGAGGTTTTGATGATCATGAGTCAGTCAGTCAGTCAGTCAGTCAGTCAGTGAGTGACGGAATCGACGTATTTTAGGTATCAATAAAATCCACAGTATAAAAGCTAAATAAATGAAACTTAGCGTATTTCATTAGTCTGGTAACTGTATCATATCCTGAAAATTTGAGCTCTCTAGTATTATCTAGGCCGAAGCTATGAGGGTTCGAAAATACGACAAACACTTCCAGAAAAGGTACGTAGTGCCCTTCCTGCCTTCGGCTCGTCTTGGCGGGGGCACTGCCGTGCCCCCAGGTAAATATATATCAAATCATAAATATCAATCCAAAATGACAGATATTCCAAAGTTTAGAGAGTGCATAGAAAATACCGACTGGTCAATACGGGACTCTGACATTGACGATGATTATGGGATATTAATTAAAAAATTAAACTACTGCAAAAAAAAACTGAAATTCTTCAGCAACCAACCAAGCGGGATCGCCTTATACCTCAAACTCTAGAACTTATGAAAACGAGAAGAGAGCTGAAAGACTCTCAGGAAAACCATCTGGAATATAAGATCATCTGCAATATGCTAAGGAAAAAGATACCAGAAGTTTACAGAATATTTCGCGAGACGAAACTGAGGGAAGCAGCTCAGGCTAGAACAAGCATAAGGAGAGTTGAAAAAGAAATAAATCTTAAACAGATGATCCCCTCCTCTCTCCGAGATCAACATGGATACAGTCAAACTAACATGAAAGAAACCAGGCCGGGTGACAGTTTGTACCCGGGGGCTTTGGGAAGTCAGCAACCTGGCGGGTCCACGGGTGGTGGATAGTGGAAATCCTCGTCTTCACGGGGTCCGAGGACACTGTGGGAGGCGAGGCAGTGCTTTGCACCCCGAACCAGACTCCCCCCCAATCTAAGGTGTTATGCGGACCGTGCCGATGGATGGATGGCACAGGGGTTAAAAGTGTCTTAAACGGTGCCTTGGGGAAACCAGGCCGAATCCCGGAGTAAATAAAAAAAGGGCCTTCCCTACGCATGGGGGCATTACGTAGGGCGACTTTTTGCTTCCCCCTTTTCCCTGGTTTTTATATGGAAAATTTAAACATAAAAACTATGGAGGGCTCTCTTGAAGAGACCTCCGAAAACATCCCTACTCAGGGTATTAACGCGAAAGCTAGCTTCCCCGAGACTGTAGAAGAGGGACGGCAAATGCTGAAACCTCAGGAGGTTCAAAGTTCTGACTCTGGTAGGGAACCTACAAGGGAACTTACCGTGAAGATTCAGGACGCAATAAAACGTGCCAGAATCAGTGGTGCAGAAAGAAAAAGAAGGAGGAAGGCTAAAGCAGCAGCCATGGCTACCTCCGATGGAACTGCTGGGAGGGGAGTCGGCACAACCGGTGCACGAGGGAAGGGTCGTGGAGGTACTGCTCTGACTGGACCACCAGGAAGAGCTGCCAACATGCCCACCCAAAGAGCACCGGGACCTGCTGCACCCTCAGGTGGGGCCAAGGGGCCTGCCACAAAACGTGACAGGTCCCAAGGTAACACACCACCGGAAGCAGTGTTACACTCAAAGAGACAACGGGGATCTCCCTCTGGTAGCCCCGGTACATGCAGCTACGCTGATGCAACAGCTGCGGATCCTGCTCTTCAGGTTGCCATACGTAAGGCAAATAAGTCTGAAAGCTTCACTGAAGAAGAGCAGATGGAGTTGTCTTATGCAGTAGGACGACTGATACATCAGATCCCAGAAGCAGGATAAGTTCCTCGCTTCAGAGGCACAAAACGCAGGACAGAGTATATCTTTGTCACTGCAGATAACATCTTCAGTAGGGACTGGCTCCTTGGAACAGTCCCTAATCTAAGAATCTGGGAAGGGGTCGCGCTTTCCGCAGTGGAAGCCACAAAAATACCCCGTTTGACCAGAGCTATGCTCTGGGTTCCCGGAAAAATTACTGACCCAAGTGAGGCGACCTATCTGCTTGAATGGCAGAATTCAGGTCTTAAAGCCTCTACTTGGAGGATCATGGAAACCAAAAGAGAAAAACACGGACTCAGGCTAGTCATTGGACTAGATGAGGATTCCGTTAATCAACTGGCGAAAATTAACTTTCGACCATGCATCAATCTAGATGTTGCGGAAGTGACTCTAAAGGAGAGACCTCAATTCCTGGAAAAAGGGACTCCTTCAGAAGTCACAGAAGAAGACGCCATTAACAGGGAAGGACCATCTCCTATACCTGAGAAAATGGAAGTCTAAAAACTAGGTAGGTTTGGTTTTCTTTTCTATTATTTAACCTAGTAAATGTGCTTAAATCATGTCTAGTTTTTCTTTTTTACAGATTAACTTACAGCACTGCATAGCGGCTACCGCGGTACTTTCCAAAAGAATCACGGAGCTCGATCTTGACTTTGTCCTTATTCAAGAACCTTGGCTATATAAAGACAAAGTTAGAGGTCTGGGAGGATATGGAGGATCTTTGCATTATTGTTTACAGACTACTCTACGTGCTTGTATTTTTACAAAGCACAAAAAATTTTTCCTCCTCTCGGAATTTTGTACCAAGGATCTGGTAGCTATCAGATTCCCTAGAAATAACAGATGCGACATTGTCATTGCATCTGCTTACTTTGCCCATGAACCAAATTCTGATCCGCCTCCTTCCGAGGTAAAGAAACTGGTCTCTTACTGTATGAACTCTGGATTGCCCCTTCTTCTGGGATGTGACGCGAACTCCCACCACATTGTGTGGGGTAGTAGCGACATCAATACCAGAGGGGAGGCCTTGCTAGAGTTTCTTTCTTCTACTGATCTGGACATTTTAAATGTAGCATCAGTTCCTACCTTCTTCACCCCACATAGGGAAGAAGTATTGGATCTTACCCTTGCTTCCACAAGTCTTAGGACTGAGGTATGCAATTGGAGGGTTTCTCAAGAGATCTCCTTGTCAGACCATCGACATATTCTCTTCTCTTTGAGCACGGAGGTGCTCAGTGAAGACTTGTATAGGAACCCAAGGCTTACCAATTGGAATTTCTATAAGGAAGATCTAAAAAGTTGCATGGCAGGTTTTCCTGCTCTTTATCGAGACGAGTATGGCATAGAAAACTCTGTTTGCTTTCTCACAAATGCCCTCGTCTCTGCTTATCGGCAGAACTGTTCACTTCTTAGTAAACGAAGGAACAACGTAACCTGGTGGAATCCATTCCTGGATAGAATCCGGTCTAAGACCCGAAAATTACTTAACAAAGCAAAACTCAAGTGTACTACGCAAGCTTGGGACTCTTATAAAGAATCACAAAAGAACTACAAACGTGCCATTAGGCACTCGAAAAGAACATCCTGGAGAGCCTTTGGTGACAACATAGGGACTTTGCCTGTTGCCACAAGGCTCACCAAGGCTTTATCCAAAAGCTCTGAGACGAAACTGGGATCTTTGTTACTGCCCAGTGGGGTTTTTGCCTCATCCGAGGAAGAGGCTTATAGACACCTACTGGAGGTTCATTTCCCGGACTCAGGAGCTTCTGATACTTCTTTTCAACATGCATCTTGTAGCAAAGATTTTTCTCTTGCCAAAAGCATTGTCTCTTAAGAAAAGGTTAAGCAAGCTATTTCCAGCTTCAAACCCTTCAAAGCAGCAGGAGAGGATGATGTTTTTCCGGCTCTTCTTATAAATGGCTTGGAAATTATTACTCCTCCCCTTGTACATATTTATCGCTCTTGTCTAGCTCTAGGCTATGTTTCCATGAACTGGAGAAAGACAAGAGTTGTCTTTATTCCAAAGGCAGGACGGTCTGACTATACCACTGCCAAATCCTTCAGACCAATCAGCCTCTCTTCCTTTTTACTGAAGACTTTGGAAAGATTGGTTGACCGATACCTAAGGGATGTTGCTCTCTTGAAACATCCACTACATTGCAGGCAATATGCCTATCAGAAATGACTCTCCACTGAAACAGCCTTACACCATCTGGTACATAGGATAGAACGTTCTCTGTGCCATGGGCAGATGGCCCTTGGCGCCTTTCTTGATATAGAAGGAGCATTTGATCACACATCTTATGACTCCATTTGTAATGCAGCTAAACAGCATGGTGTTGATCCATCTATTATTAGATGGATTAGGAATATGCTGTCAACTCGCACCATATGTGTACACCTTTCTGGCAACACCATTTCAACTAAGGCTATGAGAGGTTGTCCTCAGGGAGGAGTTGTCTCGCCGTTGCTCTGGTGTCTGGTGATGGACTCTCTCCTTGAGGAACTTCAGAAACTCGGTTTCTACTCCCAAGCCTATGCGGATGACCTTGCTATCCTTATTTGTGGCCTAGATCCTGGGACAGTCTTTGAGCTCATGCAAAGGGATCTTAGCTGTGTACAGGCCTGGTGCTGCAGTATTGATCTTAAGGTCAATCCTAACAAAGCAACCCTAGTAAATTTTACTAGGAAACGAAAGATAGGGAAAACCTTGACTTTAAACCTATTCAATAAACAAATTGATCTTTCCAAAAGCGTCAAGTTTCTTGGAGTCATTCCTGACTCCAAACTGACCTGGAAAGAACATCTTGATATGAGGATCAAGAAATCCATTGCTACCTTTTGGATATGCAGAAGGACTTTTGGTTGCTCATGGGGTCTTCAGCCAAAGATTATTTATTGGCTTTATGTGACTCTGGTTAGAACTGCACTGTGCTATGCAGCTATTGTCTGGTGGACTAGAACAAGGCTGAAGACGGCTAGGAAGCTCTTATGTAAGCTTCAACGTCTAGCCTGTCTAGGAATTACCAGATCTTTAAAGACGGCACCTACTGCCGCCTTGGAGGCAATTTTGGATCTGCCTCCTCTTCATCTCTTTATTGAGCATCAAGCCAGAAAAACCGCCTTTAGGCTGGTTAATCAAGGCAAATGGTGTGACAACACCTCCTATCACTCCAGTATCTGGAGAGAAGCACAGGACCTATCTCCTATGCTCTCTCTTAGAACTGTTTTGACTATAAATTTTAACACGATACCTAACTATGTCATTCACTTTCCTTGTAGAGAAGAATGACTGGCCAAGGGACATGATTTGTTACCCCCCTGGAGTATCGTCTGGTTTACGGATGGATCCAGGATTGGAAACAAGACGGGAGCCGGAATATATGGGCTGAGACCAAGGGCTAGCTTCTTCCAAGCCCTTGGGACCCAATGCACTGTATTTCAGGCTGAGGTATATGCTATTCTTTTTTGTGCATATGAAAGCCTCAATCGTCACTATGTCAATAGGACTATTTATATCTGCTCAGATAGTCGACAGCTTTGCATGCTCTGAGCAGCCCTGTTTGCACCTCTCAGCTTGTTGCTGAATGTAGAGAGATCCTAACCTGTCTAGCCAGTACAAATTTGGTTTATTTGTACTGGGTTCCTGGGCATTTAGGTATTGATGGAAATGAGAAAGCGGACCTGTTGGCCCAAAGGGGCTCATCTTCGACTCCGATTGGCCCGGAACCCTTCTTAGGTTTCTCATTCAATCTAGGCAAACAATTACTTGGAGCTGTCTTGGAGAAACAGTTCCATAGGCATTGGATTGCCTCGCATGGTATGAGGCAGGCCAAGTTGTTTATACAAAGACCTGAACATCACCTTGCAATGTCAGTCTTAAATTTAGACAGAAAACATTGCAAAATGATTACATGAGTTCTTACAGGACACTGTACTCTCAACAGACACCTGCATATACTTGGCATTACCCAAAGTGATCTATGCAGAAAATGTGGAATGGATCAGGAAACTCCTGAACACATTCTATGTTTTTGTCCAGCTTTGGCTAGGAACAGATGAGAGATTTTTGGCAGGATTAGACTTACCACAAATAACATCTCCACCTTTAATATTAAGGTCATCTTATCTTTCTGTAAGTCTACAGGACTTTTTATGACCACAGAAACTCAACCTCAAGTTGAAGTATAAACAATGGTTTTTACCAATGTTTTATGAGGGGACACAATGGACCCAAATTGTGAGGTCTAAGTGGCAGAACGGCAAGTGCCGACCCTTTACATCCTTATTCTTATCCTTATCCTTATCCTAACATGAAAGAAATAAAAAGGATTATTCAAAATTACTACAATGAACTCTATTCTTCTAGAGGCCAATTGCCTGAACCAACTGTTCCAAGTCAAAATGTTATCCCTGAGGTCATAAAGACAGAGGTGGAACACGCAATTAATAAGATGAGGCTGGATAGGGCCCCGGGCCTGGACGGAATGAGGGTTGAGGATATTAAATATGGAGGACCTGCGTTGATCAAAGCTCTGGCTAACAGATACACGTGGTATCTAATTAGAGGACAAATCCCTAGTGAATGGAAAACTTCTAAAACAATACTACTATTTAAAAAGAGAGAGACAGAGAGGATGTGGGAAATTACCGCCCTATTAATCTACTTTCTCACATTTATAAAATATTTACTCGAATAATCTTGAATAGAATCCAAACTATTCTAGAAGGAAATACCAGCCGAGAGCAAGCGGGATTTAGAAAAGGTTTCTCCACAATAGATCATATTCATGTTATAAATCAGTTAACTGAAAAATGTCGAGAATATCGGATGCCCCTTTGCTTCCTTTTTATAGATTTCAGGAAGGCATTTAATGCAATAAACCACTGTGCAATCATTAATGCTTTACTTGAACAAAATATAGACCCAGTATACATTCAAATAATTAGGGAAATAAACAGAGATCAAACAACAAAAATAACACTTTTTGATCAGCCTGTACAGATTGACATAAATCGAGGAGTCCGACAGGGCGATGTTATTTCACCAAACCTCTTCACAAGCACTCTGGAAATATATTCTCAGAAAATCTGAATTGAGAGGAGGAATCAATATCGATGGTGAAACTCTCAATATCCTCCTGTTCGCTGACGACGCTGTCTTGGTCTCCCAAGACCCCAAGGAGCTGGAGGAAATGGCACAAGAAATCCATGAAAACTGCTGTAAGATAGGACTTGAAATAAATGTCGAGAAGACAAAATGGATTTAAAATTCTCAAACAAGTGACTATACAATGCACCTCGATGGCACCATTGTTGAATGTGTTGATACATATAAATATCTTGGCCAAGTCATCACAATGACAAATGATCTCTCAGCAGAATTAGCTCAAAGAAAAAGATCAGCCTGGTTATCTTACAACCGTCTCAGAACTTCCATCACAGATCAAAGGCTTGACATGTAAAATAGAGCAGATATTTTTAACAGCAATATATTACCATCATTGTTGTATGGTTCTGAGACTTGGAACACACAAAAGAGAGAAGAAGAAGGCTTTAGGATGACCCAGCGTGCGATGGAGCGAAAACTTTGTGGTGTGAGCAAACTGGATCATGTCAAAAATTCGGATTTACGTGAAAGAACTGGCTTGAAGGATGTTGTCGAGCAGATATATGGGCTGAACATGTGGCAAGATTAAGGGACGATAGATGGACATACAGGATCACCAACTGAATGCCTGGAACAAAAAGAAAACGTGGAAGACCACCGACGAGATGGGAGGATCCTTTGGTCAAGATGTTGGGAAGAACCTGGAGGAGGAAGGCACAGGACAGGGACTGTTGGAGGCATCTCTGCGACCTGCATCTGTGGAGAAATCCTAGATGAAACTAAGGGTCCATCAAAGAATCAAAGAATCTGATAACATTTGTAAATTAGTTAAAAAATTTGAGTTCAAAATAGTGGATACTAAAAATATATTACTAAATAATTTATCATACACCAAAGATGAGATTCCCAAACTACATTGTTTTAATGTAGCATATCAGTTAGAATCTGAAACGTGTAAAAAGAAATAATATGGAATGTCCCAACAGTTGTTGATTAAAAAGATGAAACAGCATAAATTGATGACATCTGCAATGCAAGATCATTTACGAAGAATACTCATGTATGTAATTTGAAAGAAATCAAAATTTTAACAAAAGATGTTAACTATTACCGATTGAAAATAAAGCAGGCATTGTTAATTCAAAAATATAGAAAACAATTACATAATAGAAAACATGAGATTCCAGACGTAATAAATTTGTTGAATATTCAATTATTGTAAAATGTGCAAGTTTTTAACTTAATTGGAAACTAGCGGTGCCCCGCGGTTTCACCCGCGTTAAATTAAATATCAGTTTCATACACATTATGAGTATATAACTATGTGCACGCATTAACTATAAATACCATCTGGAAATTATGTGGAAACATAAAAGGACCAATCACTAAAAAATAAACCGACTTGACAGAAAGTGTGTTCAGTTTGATGGCTATATATTAAGAAATAATAAAACAGATAATGATGTTTTTACGAATACGATATATTTTAAATTATTTAATGAAAATTTACAGTAGTTCATTGTAGACGATATTTTTACTTTTTTCTCCTTGTCTATAATATATTGTTACCTATTCATAACACGATCGTTGCAACCTATTAAAAAAAACTACCTACAAATTGATTTTATTAAACGTAACTAAAAACTAAAATTTATATATATTAAGTCAAACGTACGCTTATCTATTACGGTTAGTACCTATTATACAGGAAATGCATAGAATTATTCAATGAAATTAACCAAACAATCCACAAAAATTAGTTCGTTGAAGCAGAACTGTTGCTTAAGGGGCCAACCACATGACTGAGCCGTACGGTGTTGAATTTATTTAATAATTTATTTAAATATTTTTAATTACTTAATATAATTTATTATCTGTATTTATAATGACTATTTTATTGTATTAATTTCATTATATCATATCATGTCCTTGTTATTATACTTAATTATAATTGTAACTTATTTTATATTGTTTTTTGACTCATGCTTCCTTCCCTTTCCCCCTATTAATAGTGTGTTCGACCTCCCTTTCCCTCTATTAATAGTGTGTTCGACCTCCCTTTCCCCTATTAATAGTGTGTTGGACCTCTTTTTTGAATCTCAGATTGCCAGATTTGTTGATGTTTATGTTTACTGTTCCGCTCTTGTTGATCGTAGCGTGATGTTATATAGCCAATACCCTTTCTCAATAAGCAGGTTCTCTAACGTAAAAAGAATTTTTCAAATCGGACTGGTAGTTCCTGAGATTAGCGCGTTCAAACACACAAAATCTGCTGCTTTATAAAAGTAGTACAGATATATATGTAGGGGAGACCAGGGCATTGATTTTGGTTTTTGATTTTTCTTTTTTTTTGTGCAGTACTTAGAGGGATTCTGGTGAATGCGGCGAATAGCTTAACTTTTTGACTAGAAAATTATGTACGACCTATTAATTAAATCCATGTTTAGATAACCCCAAAAACACTTTTCCTAAGAGCTTGCACCAATGCCAACTAACCCCGGGTGCGGGGTTAGTTGGTATACCCAAGGGGCGAGTTGGCATAACGTGATGTGGATAGGGGTACTTGAGCAGAACACAGCAATTTTCGAGAAAAAACATTTTATTTTATCAAAAATTTTATTTTTTTAATACTGGAACAAAAAATAACTGTATGATTAATAACTGTATAATTAAATATATGAACAACAATGAATTCTTACTTACCTATAGTTATTGTTTGATATCAAACACAAATGAAGAGTTATTTGAATAGGTGGGTTCAATTTTCGCAGAACTTTAGTTTGGTCGTACTTCCTCGTCTGTCCATCTCCAGTTTTTCATCTTTTTTACCATTTGTCATAGCTATGCCAACTGACCCCTACCTAACTATGTCAACTAGCCCCACAGGAATTTCCAAAACAAGATGGATACCACACGATCCCAAACATCAGAAACAAAAGATTATGATACAAGCATGCAATCACAGTTATCCACTCTTTCGAAAACCGCCATCAGCAGCACCTCAATTCGATCTATATGTTCACCTGAACAAAAAAATTTACGATGAAAAAATTTACTCATCAGTCAGAAAAACGATGAAATAGGGGTCCTTCCTTCGTGACTCTTCCGAGCAAACTAAAAGTCACAGTGGATGGTGCACCTTTACATGCACTTTCCACTACCTAAGTCACTGTATGGTCTTTGCGTCCAAAGACAAGTATGGACATCTCTCTGTATGGCACCATTTTCGAGACAACGCACTGACGTGAGTCGCGCAAAGCGCTAACGACGTTTTCCGTTTAATTTGTTTTTTCATTGTATTTGAAGGAACTTTATAGTAATACAATTATAAACCTTATCTACAATGTTTATTTAATGTCAAAATCGTTGATTTATAGTAGTTAGCTTATTATAGACGAAGTCTTTTACTTTCATATCAAAACTTATATTAGTAGTTAAAATGAGTAAAAATAAAAAAAAAATTGTAATAAATCATGAAAAAAATAAAATAAAAATAAAAATATAAATATAAATAAATAAATATATAATATAAATATATATATATATATAAACTATTTTGTCTATGATACTAATAACATTTCGTTTTCTACCTTTCGTTGATAATGTTGATACAAATGCTGCGTAGAAATTGCGAAACAAATGTGGATTCTAAAAATTAATACAACTAAAGAGTAATTTTTATTATTCAAAACTACAAGTAACACGAGTAAAATTTTCAAGCAAAAAAAAATTAGTCTATGTGTTTTAATGAATATTATTGTATTAATTTATTGCGTGAATATTACGTTAGTTTGTCTAATTGTACATACTATATTTATGCAAATATCCTGAGTAAATTAAGTACCTGAAGGTTGTTAATTTTTAATTAATTGTAACGTAGTGGATTGTCGATCATAAATATTATTAACGAAAAAACCGTTTTAATTGGATTTGTCTTGAATTATGGAACTAAATTTATTTAATATTTACTTAATATTAATTATTAATAATAATGTTATTATTTTATTATTTTATAATATATTAATATTATATTTTAATCCAAAGAATAAAATACAGTTAAGGAATTTCTAATCTACTTATGTTTATTTATTTTTTACTAGTATTCACATAATGAAATTTTTTACAGAAGAATATATAAACAACATAAAAACCAATGAAGTAAATACATATTTATTGAATAAGATAATAAAAACATTAAGAGTAAATATATAAGGAAACAAACATACTAAAATATAATATAATAGTAAATACATAATACAATAGATATTATTATAGTTTAGTTTTTCCTCAGGACGATGGACGAAAATCGTGGGCACAGCATTTGGTTTTAATTTTCGTTTCCCTTCAGCACGATGTTTTTCAAATTGATCTTCTGTGAAATGTTTCTGTAATTACATGAAAACAACAATTATTGTTTTAAAAATAGATGTTATTGTCTTAAAAATAGAGGTTATTTTTTTATAAATAATAATTGTATTCTAGATGAAAATAAATACTTACTTCACAGAATCTTGCATTTTTATACACAAAATCTTTCCTGCCAATGATGTCGAGCCAGCATTTCAAACGAAGTTAATTTCGTTCTCCCGTCGGAAAGCTAAAAAAAAGCCCTGTTCTGTTGCTACTTCCGAAGGCAGCACAACCAGACATTCTATTTTACAAAAAAAAAAAAATGATAAAAAGTATGAGCAAGTGATTTAGTCGCCTCGCAAAATCAGCGTCTAATGTAATGTCGTCGAGCACAAGTTAAGGATGTCTCGAAAATGGCGGACATGGGGTCGCGTAGCGGTCTTCAGCCAATCGCGTATTCGCATTGTCGGCAAATGCCAAGATCAATCGCTTTCCATACTTCTCTATGAACGCAAAGACCATACAGTGACTTTACCACTACCAAGATGCTAGCGCTCTAGCTACACGGTGGCAGGAAATAGAAGCTGTGTGCCAACTAGCCCCTTTTGCCGACTGATCCCAGTCTTCCCTATTAATTCTTTATTGTATTCAGATTTAAATTTGTGCTTATATCAAGATTTGAAGATGGATGTAAATAACATCCGAAACTTATATCTGGAGGATATTAAATTATATATGTTTACAACCTATCTTTTGAATTATTTTTGGATTAATTAGAACAATGGGTTTCGTTAGTTAAGTGGTTTAACTAACGTTTAAATGGTTTATTTTTTTATTCATATTTTCCTGAGTGAAATTTTCTTTATCTTTTTAATGATGGGAATAATAAGAAAGGGATATTAGCATAATTTTACACATTTGAATTCAAACATAAAAAAATCTTCATCTCGAATTAAAGTTTAATTAGATTCTATTTACTATTAAATCAATTTAAGTTAATTTCCATTTAAGTATTCTGAACTGAACAGCAGACTTAGACATTAACGTTACTTTCTCTCAACCATGACCAGATTCAACAGAATGATTTCAGAATACTTAAGTATGGCTAAGTAGTCAATATTCTATACCACTTAACAAACTTAAATATTCCAAAATCACCCTTTTAATCTGTGAATACGATTACAATCCTTTGAAACACTACTTAAGTCTTTCGATTTCCTATCAAAATAATCTACCTATTTTCAGCGAATTTACTTCGTGAAAGCAACGAAATTTATTGAGAAAAGAAACTTTTTTTTAAGTTTCTGATTAAAACAAAAAAAATTAAAAATTATTTAAAACGAATCTTCTGGATGTTGTTTGGCTTACAGCAAGAAAAAGCAATTCTGATTCTTTTTGCATTTTAAATTTTTTCTTTTTGCATTTTAAATTCTTTTTGATTTTTAATGAATGGGATTATTTGCATAGAATCTGGAAAAAGATAAAAAAAATGTGTTCGAACAGGAATAAAAAAAATCATTTAAATGTTCAAACTTTTCCATGAATCATTTGGAGACTTTATTTACATGTTTGTTTATTCCAAGCGATATTCTAAATGATAAGATATGTAAATATTTTAGATGAAATTTCCTTGGCCAGATTTAAGTTTTAAATATGAAACTTACAGCAAAACACTGGTACAAACACTGTTGCAGTGCTCAAATCGTTCAAGGGGAGAGTATAACCTAAAAAAAAAAAGATGCTATTCCTACAGAGATTTTGCATAGATAATAAACTAATATTTTGCCTTTAAAGCTCAAATGTTCCCAAACTTAAAGGAAAGCACGTAAAGGAACTAAATAAAGTAAATAACTCTTTTTTACTTAAAGGAAACAGCAATTCATGCAACTCTCACTGGTCAATTAATCTTCTAACAATCAACTAATCACATTACAGTAAATCCTATCTTTTTTTCCAAGCTGAATTACAGAATAAAATTTACTTTAATGAATACACATGAAATTCGATTAAAATAGGATTCCTAATTAAATTGTTGAAGGACTTACTTCAATATATTGGAATGAATGTTGACATTTCTTTAATAAACTCTTCTAATAGTAAGTTGTGCTGGCTAGGGTGGAGATGCTTATTTTTTGGACGTTCTGTTTGTTTAGAGACAAAAAATTCAGTTGTTTAAAGACATCTGATTCGTCAATATATTATAATGAGAGTATTTGAAAGAAGCAGCTATTGGAAGGGAATTTCTCAGAGAAATAAAAAAGTTAGCTGAAAAAAGAAAAAAAAATCTGCTTTCGAAAGTTTTGTTAATTTTCTTTTCTTCAATCTTTAACAAAAAAAGGTGAATATAATTACAATGTATATCTTACAAATCTAAATTCAGATAAAATGAAATAATTATATAAGTAGAGAGAAAAAATCACAACTGGACAAATAAATATGCCTTCGCACACTGAGCCAGCATCAACAGGAATTCTGAACAGCTGTTTTATCCTTATTAGGAATCATCAGCAAAATTTACCCTT